>WBMW01003727.1:1611597-1614097 GCA_013396635.1 Penelope pileata
TAACCATTTCTAAAGCTGGTGATCTATGTATGTCCAGCAAGTCTGATGTGTTCCAGACATGCTGAGTTTACTATGCATACACTGACAGCTCTACTTAGCAAATGCAATGAGGCTGACATAGCTGGGATGCAAAGCATTTGCTGCATACTTGCACGTCAATCACACGTGCACAGCAGCTTTCAAAAGAAACGGATCAGTCCACCCAGTGTGGGGTATATCTGATGCACCTTGCCATCAAAAAAAAATAATAACAATTTGATATGATTCTTAACTTTTTCAAGCAAATGAGTATGGTACTCACTAAAAGCAAAAAACTACTAAAAACAACACCATGAAAAGGTCCTGGACTTGTTCTGTTCAGAATCGGCTCAACAGTACAGTGCAAGATATACCCTAAAACAGATATTCAAAGTAAAATAAAATTATAATGTACTTCACGAGCATTTCTGAAGAATACAAATCAAACTCAATCTAAATAAGCCATATATGACAGCTATGAATTTATAAATGATACCACACATCAGCAAACTAAACACCTAAGTAGTAAAAGACAGAATGCAATTCCAAATTTTAGAAATAAATCCAGTAGGTTTCATTATATTACACATTAACAATATAAATATTTTAATATACTGTAAAAAGTATGTGCTCAATGACTCATGTTAGGTTTGTGCGCTGCGGACAACTGTTTTAACAACAATGTTTATACAGTCGTAACTAAGTTCTTAATTTAACACCCCATTAAGATGAGGTGAAAGGATTCGCACCTCTGCCACTGCTATCAATTCAAGTCCATCTCCATCTAGGTGGAGAGACAACAAGACAGCGTTCCCCCAATTTACAACACCGTCAGCCCGGAAGAGTGAACCAGTTGTTTCTCTTTGCCCATGTACATACAATCAAAGCACAGGTGTGCATGCCTGAGTATTTTGTTAATGCCACATCACTCACTAACATGCAGTAAAATTGAATGAATACAGTAATAGTATTTTCATTATCTGGAGACATTTCTGAAGAGTGAAATTCAGTTTCTTACTACACATTTAAGTAACAAAAGATATAACAAGTTAAAAGCAAAACTTTCGTTGAGACTATGAGCAAAAATTTTACCAAAATAAAATGCAGATACATGTAAAATGATATTGTACCCATAGGTAAATTAATTTCTAGTTGTCTCACTCTGCCATCAAACCTTTCCAGTTTGTAGGTAGAACTGGCTATTTAACACACCACAGAACAGCCTCAGCAACTTCAGAGACAAGCCAAAAACTTGACATGCCCTTGGGTTCTCAACAACGAAGACATTTCCGTAAGATGCAGAACAACGTTAGCTCTCCTGGATCTCAGGAAGAGCTGTGGATATTCAGCACCTGTCCTGACTGGGCCTTCAGGAAGGGCTCCTCTGCACTAAAGATCAATTCTACTCCATTTCTGCCACTGGCAGTCATTTCTGACAGTGAAATGGCCATAATATAGTTGCTTACAGCTGCAGCTATGAAAGGCAGGGAATATAAAGGTGTGCATCCACTGTGCAAGGTAGAAACTCTCACTATGCCAATGCTTCTCATGCTTCAGTGGGTGCAGAGCCCAGAGGTCTGCTCTCACGTATGTATCTTGCGGTCCTCTGGTCTGGGGTAAAGCCCCAAAACTTCCTACACTCCAGAGACAACAGCATCTCTAGGGAGGGCGGCTGAAAGCCCTGGAGAAGGGTTCTGCCCTTCCCTGCTCCCACAGCTCTCCCTTGAGCTGCTCTACAACCTAGCACAAGAATTTTGTCTTCTGCATAACATTGTGTCCTCTACTAATTTTGCCCGTTCCAAAAGCAGAACCCTCACAGCATTAGCAGTGCACAGGTGATGGGTCTATTCAGAAGAATACTAGATTTTCTTTCTTTTCCTGGGTCTCAGAAAACCTACATTGTTGAGTAGCTTGTTACTGAATCAGGCACTTATTGTATGTACAGATTACATAAACAAGAAGGTCAATTTTGTTTCAAACCTATATGAATATGGTTCCGGGACTGAATTAACTACTGATTGAAAAGTTATGCATTTTCAGCTAGCTAATCATATTTTATTTCACTGCACACAGACAGCACTACAATGAAATTAGCTGTTTGTTTGTACATTTTGGAAAATGCTTTAACTTCATAACTATAGAAAAAAATATGTACAAAATAATGGACATCCAGGTGAAATTGCTAGGGTAAAAATAATCAGGTGATAACTATGCATAGCTCAACAGAAATTAATAGTTGATTTATCCTATTTTTTACTATTCTTTCCCTTTCCTTAAAGCGTGATCACCTTCCTCCATGACAAATTCACAATTTTAAGGCATAGCTTTATTTCTCATTGCTTAAAACAGTTTCAGGATCTAGTGTTGTATTTGCTTACCTAGGAGAGAAATACAAATGCAAGTGCTTTAGCAAGCTTTTCTCACATCAACTAACTAGCAAGAATACATACAATAACAGAACTACTTATGCAAAGAAGATATG
>WBMW01003728.1:2686-27568 GCA_013396635.1 Penelope pileata
TCACTTCCCTGTCCCTGCTGGCCACCTCTCTCCTGATGGAGCCCAGGATACCTTTGGCCTTCCGAACTGCAAGAGCACACTGCTGGCTCGTGTAAAGTTTTTCATCCACCAGGACCCCCAGCTCTTTCTCAGCTGGGCTACTCTCAAGGATCTCTTCTCCCAGTCTGTATGCATATCTGGGATTACTTCGACCCAAGTGTAAGACCTCGCACTTTGCTGTGTTGAACCTCATTAGGTTGACACGGGCCCACCTTTTGAGTTTATCAAGGTCCCTCTGGATGCCATCCCTTCCTTCTAACATATCAACTGCACCACTCAGCTTGGTGTCATCAGCAAACTTGCTGAGGGTGCACACAATCCCATCATTGATGTCATTGATGAAGACATTGAAGAGAACTGGTCCAAAGACAGATCCCTGGGGGACACAACTCGTTACCCTGTCTACAGTGTAGCAATGGACTTTATATACTTTATAACTGATTACTTACTCACTTTATAACTGATATAATAAAAATATACATAGTTGTTGTTCCTGTTGAACATTAACCCATTTTTAGGAGATTCCCTGAAATAACAATTTATGGTTCGGGCATTTTGTACATTTCCTCTAAAAGGATGGATAATAATAGCTAAAGCATTTTGATTGGATTTCCTATAGCTATATGTTCAAATATATGCTCAAATATATGAGCAGAGCATCTGGTTCAGATTTTCTATACATCCTGTCTGGGTCATCTTTTTTATGTTTGTGTCATCCCCCAGCCCTGTCCTGACACCCAGGAGTCCTGTTCTGTTTCCATGGAGAAGACACGGAGTTTTTGCTTTGGATTGAAATGAAGCCAAAAATTAGGTTCTCAATTTTTTGTCCTACTCCTACAACTTGTTTCAACAACTAGGCAAAACAAAAAGGAAATGGTGCTTAGAAATCTACATCTGTGTTTTGTTATCAGTACAAAAGAATGCTCCTTCCCTTCTCAGACTTGGTCAAGAAAATTATTTCAGGAATAGAAATGAATTATATAAGCCTGTATCCTGACCATCTGACAGTCTTTTATCTTCCCAGTAGGCACAGTACTAACTTTATCCCAGCACAGCTCTCAGGCTAATATGACTCATCCAATAACCTCCTCATTGTGCATTGACCTCAACGTTGGACCAAAATAAATTAAATTACAAACCTATACTTGGTATTCTTACACACTCTTTTGTGTCTCTGAAGCTTTGAGAAGCGTGCAGACTTGGAGGCTTCACTTTCTTTCCATCTGCCTGTTGTGAAATAGGAGCTGAGTTTCAGAGTACATTGTTGCCTTTGTCCTTTGAAGAGCCTCTTGGCCTGATCCTGTTTTCACTGTGTTCAGCGCTTACACTGCTCTGTTCGTTCAAGTGAATTTCTTCTGACTAGTGCTGGTATAAGTGCAGGCAGGTATATGCTGTCATGTGGGAAAAACACTGCATCTTCCTCTGAAGGCAAGACCTTGCTTCTAGCATCTAATTGAATGACTTTCCCTCTGATTGCATTAATGGATGGGAAAGGTCTCTGCAGCTTTAGGGGTTTAAAACTGTATTTTACCATTCTCCCTCTCTGAAAGACACATGCAAGTTGAAGGTCTCTAGAGGGAGAATAGAGAAGAGAGATAGAGTTTTCTCTGAAACAAACCTATTTTGAAGACAGAAATCACTATCCACCCCAGCACCTCTAGGTAGGGATCCCTTAGCTGAATGCTGCATTCAAGAATGGGCAACTGAGAAGATGTCCTCTATGTGACAGAGTGTGATGGCATATTGCCACATGTGGATATGGGTTTATTTAGAGTATCAGACTACAGCAAAAATAAATTCAGCTCTGGGGTATTTTGTGCTACTTACTGACTTGCTTTATGTCCTTGGAAAAGCCACTCAGCTTGCTTGCCTTTTCTACAAAAAGTAGACCCTCACTAAGACTTGTTCTAAAGCAGCATACATTGCAGGAAAAAATCTACTTTTGTCGTGTGTCTGGAGAAGATACCAATGGGGCTGAGTTACAGACATTGCTAAGTATCCCCCCATGACCAAATATGACTTCTCACCTTCAAAAGCCTTGATTTAAGGCCCAATTAGCTCTTTTCTGGGAGTAAATTATAGAATTTACTGGAAACTGGATTTAATCCATCTAGTCCTATTTCTTTCTAAATAGATATTTTAAACTTTAAATAGATTTTAAACTTTTAAATAGATATTTTAAACTTTGCGCTGAACAGCAAGTGTGAGGTCACCTTATTCTGCAGACTGTTTTTGAACTCCTTGCTTTAAGATAAACCTTCAACCACTGTTTTTGCTGGCAATTTGCTTTCCAATATCTGAAACACAGGAAAGTGACTAATTAAGAGAGAGTATTGAAAGTAACACTTTTTAACATACATTTTCAGATACATTGTAGAAAACTTCCATAAATTATTCAAAAACATTTTCTTGCATAAATTTACAAGGATAGGTATTTTTATGACTGGTGAATAATTCTGTAAGTAAGCATGTAAACATGCACACGTACACCTAGAGATGTGTAAAAATCTCACAATTATTTGGTTTTAATAACTCCTTGTGTATCTGTGTATCCAAGTCAAGAAGTTTGGGTGGAAGATATTACTGAAATATGAAATAATTATTCCTAACAAGACCCTTCAAAAGTAGACTTGCAGACAGTTCCAGCAAACCTCCAGTGCTAAATCTAAGTGAACATAACACAGAGAGAAAAGAGGATTTAGTTCCAAAAGAAAGCCTACTCACTTAACTTATAGAGCTATTTTAAAATGATAAGATTCTTTCATTTTAAGCATTCAAACTCAATGAACCTTTTATTTTACATGAAGCCTGAAGTATTCGTCTCCTATCACTTTACTGGTAAAATGTTTTACCTCCTTTAGAACTTAATCAGAAGACTTTCATACTTGGCAGAGTGTTTACTTTAACGTCAGTCTGTTTGGGATGATTTGTGCATCTCAACTTTGAAAAAAATGATTAACGATTCAGAATTGCATTCATTTTGAATGTTTCAAGACAGACATCTTGAAGAATGTGATATTAAGAAGTGGTATTTTGCAAATCAAACCTCCTAGTTTCACAAACACAGCAGTTGCTTGTGGAAATGTATTAATGAGCTCATGCATAAGCTCCATCTTCTCTGGAAACAATGGTCTTTGCATCTGGGATAAGAAGCTGAACTTGAGACTGAGTGTAGTGTGTCTGTAGTAAGCACAGAAGGAAAGAATGTTGATTTTTTTTTCCTGCCAAGACATCAGTGTGCTTCCTAAGAAATCAATAAGATGTTTTGGCAGTGCGTAGTGCTTGGAAGTCCCTATGGAATTTCCTGGTCTGGCTCTGCTTTTGCAGTTAATGGCAATCACTTGGGAACAGCACAGAAAGAAATACATTTCATGATGGTTTGTACTTTTTCTTCCTCTCCCAATTATCTGAATTGCAATATTAGTCAGTGCCTCTGTTTTTATTTGCACTACGTGCATTGGTATGATTCTGGAGCACACAAATACTGGCACACGTAACTGTTTAGGTTTTCAGAACTCTAACTGTTATAATACCCTTGAAAATGATAGCTGCTATAGTTGGGCTCTGGAAAAGCTCCCTGTCTTTAAACAACTTTCAAATTTTTTTTTATTTAAAATTGTATCTGCTAAAAGAGTCTAGTCCATTCCTTTCCACTTCTTATCAGGAATCAAATTCTGCACACAGGTATTGTCCTGGGACTGAGTAGATTTTGCCAGTACTCTGTGGGTCTCTTAGTTGCCCTGATCTTGACTCACAATAATTCTGATGGCTGCTGTGGAATTTCTGCATGTTTAACCAAGGATAATCAACAACACTTAGGAAGAAACTGAGTAATTCTTTATTAGAACCTCTTCACTGGTCTTCCTGTGAGTTAAAAGATGGGGATCAGACATCCTTTAGTGGAAACAATGAAGATGATAGCTCTTCACTTATGAATATTTAGGAATTACAATTTAACCAGGGCTACCTGGGAATCTTCTGCCAGAACAGCTGTCCAAGGGAAAATGTATATTATCAGGCAGAGAGATTTTACGGGGAGAAAGCTTTTTCCTCCTCTGCCCCTGCCCCTTCTCCCCTGAGTTGTCTGGCAATAAGGATCCTTGGCTGTGCACTCTGAAGCTTCTAGCTTCAGAGGAATGGTGAAACTCAGAAGCACTTCTTAAGTGGGGATGCTCAGCAACTAGTTCCCTGCCTGCATCACTCCGCATCCTCTCTGGTTGCCAGGGACCGGGAAAGGGGGAAATAGAGAAGCACAGGACTTTGGTGTTTCAGCCTCATGGCTCTTATAAAGAACTACTGGAAAACTCTCTTTCTCCTTAGAAGTAGCCTGGGAAAATGAGGGAAGAAATAAATAAGGCAGCACACCTTTAATGTCATGCATGTATTAAGTCAAAATTTCCACCACTGTATTTCTGATGCAGACAACTAAGAAAAATTGGAAGACAGGCATGCAGTGTTCCTTGGGGTTATGATTTGTTCAAATGTAAGAGGTTGGAGTAATTAATCTAACATGAGTAGTGTGTAGAGCAGTGTGTGCAGTTTGTTACTGCTTTGTTGCTACAGTGTTCTGCCTCAAGTAGATCTGTCTACAATTTTCTGCATAACTCTCTCAGTTTCTAACTGAAACTTTCTCTCTCAGTGGCTGGTAAGAAGCTGTGTTTTGGTTCTAGGAGAAAAACAAAGCTGATAACACCTGGCAGCATTGAACAGAGCCAAGGACATTTTCAGTTCTCTCAGCAACTTGTGCCTCTCTGCCAGTGAAGGGACTGGGAAGGGCACATGGAGCTGGGAGGGGACAAGAACGGGGCAGCTGACTGAAACTAACCAAAGGGATATTCCATGCCATATGACATCATGTAATATAAGGAAAGGGAGTTAGCTGGGGAGGGCCCTTTGGCTTGGGGGTTGGCTGGGCATCGGTCGTGGGTGGTGAGCGATTGCTTTGTAAATCACTTGTTTTGTACATAATTATCATTACTGTTATTTTATTCTATTTTCCTTTTCTGTTAGTAAATAGTTTTAGCTCAGCTTACAAGTTCTACATTTTTTTTCAATTCTCTCCCCCATCCCAGCTGGGAGGAGGGGGACGGGTGAGCGAAAGGCTGTGTGGTGTTTTCAGGCCTGCTGGCTCAAACCACAACAATAGCTCAGAAATAAACAGCTGATGAGACATATCGTCATAGCAGCATATAACATGGAAACTGATATCTCTGAATCTATCAGTGTGAGTTGGATAGGCTTACACATAATTGAATGAATACTGGAATCAAATGCATTTAATGGGTTTTCAGTAGCATTGATATCCTTCTAATAATACAGGCCGAGGAATGAAAGCCAGCCCAATATTTCCCATAGTAGATGTCAAGGAGAGTGGAAAGAAAGCAGTCCTGTTTCAGAATGTGTAAAAGCATTATCCTGTAGAAATATCTGGCAAAAAAGCTTGCCAGAATGGAAAGGATTCTGATCCTCACAATGTTCACTTAGAAGGTGGGTACTTCTGCTTGGGAGGAGCACTGGTTGGCTGCAGAAGGAAAAATCTGTGCAAAAGTTCTCCTCAGAAGGCTCTAGAAATCTTTTTGTTTAACCTTCCTCATATATTGTTTGGGGAGCACATACATAGCGTTTTACTGGTCCTTACAGGTTGGGCATCAGGTGTCATATATATCTCAGCATCTTTGTTTGCAGAATTATTGGCCATTTCGGGCTCACAAAAGCAGATCAGATCCTGAACGCCTCAATCCAGTAATCTGATCTGATGACGGCTCAGAATATCTTACAAAATGAAAGACAGTTAATGTTATTTCTGTCCTGAGGTAATCTTTTTTTCTTTTTAGTTTGTAAACATTAATAGCCCTATCTCTACAAAAGATCTAAAATTCAAAATTCCACATTTATCAATCATTTAATCAAATGATTACTCACATTAAGTGCTGTTGATGCTAAAAAGGTTGAAGGAGAGCTTCTTAACTGGATAAAAAGCTGAAGGATTAGAATTAATATCATTACGTGAAATGGTTCCCTTGGGAAAAATCCTACAGAATCTGCTCCTGAGAAACTACTGGAAATGAGAAGGATTTTGTTTTTAAAAGCCTGGAATACTTGATCTATTTTTAGATGTCTGGAAATTAAACTGGCTGCTTTGGGGATTCTTAAACTTCTCGTATAATCAAATGAGGTTGCTTATTTTCCATTCAACATCAAGATGTCAACAATAGTTTTGTTTACATGGACCTGTCAGTTCATTTATGTTTGCTTAATTGACAGTGTTAGTCTGATGGAGACTTGTTTGCAAATACCTAGTTCTCAGGGGTTGGTTGGCCTATTGCACAGACAGAATATGGCAGAAAAGTGTTAGCAGATTATATTTTGTAAAGGGAGCCTACTTCGTAAAAATTAGGGGCTACTGAATCCAGGGTTTTACAAAGGTGAGTACATGATGACGTGTACAAACAGAAATGGAAATTTGTTTCTTGGGGCTATGGAACTGAAACATGACGATGGCTTTATAATGTAATTTTGAAAATAGTTTCCATGACAAATTTAGGGTTCCTGTTAATTTTCAACTATTAGTTTAGGAGTTTTCCCATAGGCATTAATTGATCCCAATGAGAGCAAAATCAGAAAGAAATTCCAATCTGAACTGCACTGACTAGACTTCAGAACCTTGCTGAAAAGCTACGGAGAGACATTATGCAATTTTCATAGAAAGCAGTAAAATATTAATTACTTTTAGTGACTTAGATGAGCATTATAAAAAACTTATCAGAACTGGGGCCAAAGAGCTACATTATTTAACCATGACCTCTTCATTACATACTATTAAAATGGTGTTCAATATTTTGAGAGAAAAAAGACTTTTATAGTTCTGGTTATTAAGAGTACCAAAATTAGCATCTATTCAGTCTTGAGACAAAGAACAGAGACTGTAAGTTGTTTCCTCTCCTTTCTTCCCCATCTTCTAAAGAAGCAAGAATCAACATTGTAATAAAGGACTTCTTTGACACATTTATGGGCCCATCCCTGGTGGTGGATCAGCATTTTGCAAGATCGCTCATCAGAAAAAGCAATGAAAGTTAGAGCCTAACTCTACAAACACAGACATGCTGTGATAGCTTTATTGCCTTTGAGCAATCTCAAGGAGCTCTCGTGCTTGACATAACAATAGTACATAAGTGACTATATAAGGCTTCTCGTAAGATTGTGTAATACTTGTTTGTTGCCACCATAATCCGTCGTGTGTTGACATCTTCACAGCAAGCTCTGACCCAGCAAGAATATGCAAGGTTAACTGCATGCATATTTCATTAAACTCTAAAAGACGATTCAAGAAGGTCCAAGTTTTATTTGCAGGCAGCTTTTGCCTGTTCATGCAATTTTAAAAGAAGAGTGGTGCTGCTGTTATTCTTCCTCACTCAAGATCATGTCTGTGGAGCTGAGGCTTGATTTGGTAGCCATTAGGAAACTGTTGTATGTAAGTGGATAAGACTGTTCCAATAGGAGAGATGTCATGGAGAAAATGTGATTCATTGCTTTGAGCTAGACACAGAGCTCAAATACTTGGTATAATTTGATATTAGGTGCCAAATGACATATCCGGACTCTGACACCAGGACTAGTAGAGATCATTTTTTTTCCTTTTCTCTTGTTGATCCTGAAACTCTTCCTCATCTTTTGAGGAGCTTTTCTTGAATGTCCCGGATTGATCAGTAAGACAATTTTTCAGTAAGATAATTAGGTACCAGTGCTGTAGACATGCTTTGCAAGGAACAGTTGGAGCTTGGAAAATGCACACTTTCCTTGGAACTTCTTATTTTTTAGGAAGCTTTATAAAAAAGTGATCCCAGCTCTGCTCCCCAGAATAAATGATATGGCATTAGACTGTATCCACTGCTAAAACTGTGATTCTGTCAAGCTTCAGGTCTTGAAAAAGACTAAAACTGGAAGCCTTGTGTCAAAAAGACCTGCAGTACAGTTCTCTATTTCTGTTGCTGTTTAATACACTTCTCAGGATTCATTAAGTTGTAGGATGATCATGTTACATGCAGTGTGGAGAGGGTAATTACTTTTGCTTCCTGCATTGGTGCACATTTAAATACCAGTGGATGTTTTATGAAATGGAGTTACACTGGTCTTTCATTGTAGAGATGCACATATTTCTTTTTCTTTTTTTCCTCCATAGATTTTGAACTTAGTCTTTGTTTTCTACTAAATCACAGGTTTATGTAGGTTGGAAGGGATCTCTGGAGTCACGTAGTTTAGCCTCTTACTCCAGGCAAGTCCAAATGCATAATTTAGCTCAGGGACTTGTCCTGTCAAGTTGCTAGTATCTCCAAGGACGGAGATTCTTCAGCCACTCTGGGTACCTGTTTCGATGTTTGACCACCTTCATTGTGAAATTATTTTTCCTTACATTGTTAGAATTTTCCATGTTCCAGCTTGTATCCTGTGCCTCTCATCCTTCCACTGTGCAATTCAAAGAAAACTCTCTCTTTAACTTCCTCATACTCTTCTTTAAGGCAGTTGCAGACAGCAATAAGAAGTCCCTTAGGTCTTCTCTGCTCCAAGTTGATCCAAGTTAGCTTCCTCAGCCTCTCCTTGCTCATGCTCTCTAGTGCTCCAGCCTTCTTACCATCCTAATGGCCCTTCTCTGAACTTACTATAGTGTGTCAAAATCCTTCTTCTGCTGGGGAACCCAAAGGGTACAGTACTCCAGCTGAAATCTCAAAAGTGCCAAAGAGAGGGAAAGAATCAATTCCCTTGCCCTCTCTACTCCTTTCCTAATACTGTCTAGAATGTGGCTCACATTCTTTGCTGCAAGGGCACCCTACATACACAAGTTTTATTTATGGCCCATGATGAACCCACATAATTTCATACAATCAGAATCACAGGAGTTGAAAGGGACCTCTGGAGATCACTAAGTCCAATCCACCTGCTAAAAGAGGTTCTGTACAGTAGGTTGCACAGGAAAGGGTCCAGGTGGGTCTTGAATATCTCCAGAGAAGGAGACTCCACAACCTCTCTGGGCAGCCTGCTCCAGTGCTCTGTCACCCTCACTGTAAAGAAATTCTTCCTCATGTTTGTATGAAACTTTGTGTTTCAGTTTTTGCCTCTTGTCCTGTCGCTGTACACCACTGTAAAGAGACTGATCCCATCCATTTGACTCTGAGTGGCGTAGCTAACAACTTCAGGACATAAACTAATTCTGCTTTCCTTCTCCCATTTAACACTTTCATTTAGAGATTTATGGTTCTGAGGAAGGAGTGAGCATGAAGTTTCTTGTTATTCTTAAAACTGTTCAAACCACATTTTTTCATGTTGGTTTTCTACCTTGGGGCTGATTTGTTTGTTTATTTTTATTTGTAAATCTTCTGCTAAAACAAACAAACAAACACTGATTTGTCTACCTCTGAAGCAAAGTTGGTGGAAAAGATTTTGCTTTGCTTGTCAAAAATTATTGCACTCATTTTGTTGCAATGCTGTTCTACTTTTTGAACAGAGATGGAAAATCTGGCAGGGAGGCTGTTCTGATGTCATGATGTAATTTTTGCAATCCTTCGAGAAATCTTCTCAAATCTATTTGTCACCAAAATCCTTGAAGATTTCCTTGCACCAAGACCAAAGGTTTCCAGGTCTGTAGGTGGAGGAGGTGTAGAAGCATATGGAGTGGGATGAAAGTAGAGGGAGCCTGAAATGAGAGCAGAAACATAGTGTTGCCAATTTTGTCGTCATGGGTAGTGACATGTGCCTGTTTTTACCATAAGATCTCTAGAATTCTCATCATTTCCATTCCAGGGGTGAGGAGAAATACTTGTGAAGATTAGCTAGGCAAAGCTGCTGCAGAAAGGCCATTTTTTCCCCCCTCCCCTTCACGGGTGGGATGGGGATGGACAGGAAAAATGAGCAGAAAGAGACATATGGCTTTAGGGAGAAGCATTCCCTCTCTTCTTTGCTTCTTTTGGACAACTTGTTAGCCTACTGCCTACACTCACCCTAGCAATACCTTGTACCTTATAGAGACCCTCCCTTCAAAGCATAGTGAAGATGCCCTACATTCCAGGGCAGATCTAGGGTTGAGAGACACAGACATTTACATGTACAGGGGGATCTTCAGTCGATGGGATGAGCACAGACAGATGCACTGTTTTGGGAGGCAAATAGGTTGTCTGCAACCATGATGGGCAGAAGACCTTTCTGGAGTCAGGCTGTTCCTCATAGCACCATGTTTGTGTGTTGGAGCAAGGGGTTATGGGAAAGTACAAGAGCTTACCTTGAGTTCTCTTTCCATCAGAACTATACATTTCTCAGTAAGATTTTTCTTATTCTATCTTAGTAGTGACATGCAGTGGCAGCATTAAGTAAAGGAGGTGATACATAACAATGAAGGCAACACCTAACAACTTAACATGCAATAACAATAAGAAATTTAAATGTAATGTTTCCACAGTTGCTGTTGTTTTCTTTGTTTATTTTAAAGTAATTTTTAAACACATGCACTTCTACGTGCATGCATTTGCAGAGATGCTCTCAGTGGAAATTCTGCTGCCTGACCCCAAACTCTCAATGGCAGATGTTTAGAGAAGCTCAAGGAGCCACCACTTGCATCAGTTCTAAGATACAGTGGTTCCTCCTTCCTGGATGCTGGAGCCAAGCCTTGAAGTCCCAGAGACCCAGGCCAATGGACATGTCTGTTGCTGTTGTTATACACCCTCTGTTTACCCTTTTGTTTCTCCCTGATCCCCTTCCCCTATATGTCCATTAACAAGAACTGTGCGGTTCCACAGGCCCTCTCTAAATATCACAAAACCTCCTGCTTCTCTGTTTTCCCCCTTCTTATCAGCCACAAAGCCCATGCTAGCCCTCTCTATAAGCTGTGTCTGGACCTGATGGCCCATCAACAAGTGGCTGAAGACTTTTGGTCTTTGTCATTGCCTCTGTTATCCCTTGTCTATCAGATTCATATCTATGTGTGCTTTTGTTTATCTCTTCCCCTTTATTATCACTTTTGCAGAGAATTCTTGATAGGATAACCCTAAAGAAGCAGATGCCTTCTCCTTCCACATACCCTTGCACTGGGTATATAGCACAGGTAGATCATTAACAGAAATAACCACGAGAAATTTACAGGATCCCTTACAAGGTAATGTCACTTTTTTCTCTTTCAAACATCCAGTTACATACTCTTAATTTGTTCTTCATCACCTTAATAACAAATAATTGATAACATTCTTGTTTTGTATGATATGGCTTTCTCAAACATCCATTGCATTATATGCCTGCAAATACAAGTCTACTATAATGTTTTCTGTTGCAAACACCACCATCTAGTAAGCATTAGAGATGCTACTCACATAATGTGCAATATTATCTTAGCCTGGACTCCTAGCAAGTACTCTTCTACCCAGGCTAAAATCATATCCCTTGCTATACATTTGGATGAGCTAGGAAGGCTGTAGGTATTATACGCGCGCAAATGTAGGCAACGTATCAAAAACGCCAAAGTATTATTTTAAAGTGCTTGGGTTTCTTTCAAATAAAGTCATTCTCCTCCATGAAAGAGGACTCTATTGAAAGACTTGCGATTTGAGAAGTTGAACCAAACTTAGATACAAGGATTAGGAGCAGGAGGAACTGGGAAATGAGGCAGGATAAGAACAGTGGACTGAAAGAGCTGGGAGAAGATAGAAGATGGAAATGGAAGGAGTGAGTATGAGCGAGAGCCGAGGCATAGGATGGCAGGGTAAACATTTGCGGCTAGCTCAGGGACTATTGGTTATAAATAAATTAAGGGAATGAAATTGGATGATGGAATGCAGAAGCAAAAGAGGCTGGATAGAACCAAAAGAGGACAAAGTCAAGCTGAAGGGTGGACACACATCTCAAAGGAGCTGAGTCTGACACTGCAGAAACTCAATCTGTGATAAATAGAGCCCTGGAGTCCCTGTAATACTTCTAAGGTGTTTCTGAAAGACATGTAAGAACAAGTGTTTTCATGGAAAATGCCTACAGATTTAGAAATAGTAAAAGTTTAAATGCTACTCATCTGTGGGATAAAAGCTTGGGGATTTTCAACATGGTTTCTTAGGCCACGGCTGTTCTGCAGGCCAGGGCTCCTTTCCTCATCCTTGTTCATGTCTAGAGAGCCAAACACTTGACAACCTCTCCACCTTAAATATAAAAAGAACACTTGAACTGCCTGCTGGGATGTTCCTTCACCCTTGCTAACTTTCTGACCTGCTCTCCGGACTTCACTGGATAGTTTCAATAGTTATAGGCCAATGCTAGGGAACATGCTAAGCAGCATTGATGGTTTGCTGGTACAAACATAGTTTTGAGGTCTGTGTACTCTTTCTAGAAGTAGGTTATTGTTCTCCTGGTTGCTCGGTGTGTCCTTCTAGTGAGCCAGACAGTTACTGCCTGTCTTTAGTTGTGCAGGGTCCAGTTTCAGGGGGGTTTATGCAAAAGGTGTAAGAAAATTATGCTGACCTTCGTAACAAGGGCCACTGACTTGCAAGTAAGTAGGGTTCCAGGTGGCAATGCCCCTCCAGCTTCTGGACAAGGATGAGAGCCCAGAACCAGGTGTCTTGCTGTGCTAGAACTAGCAGCAAATTCTCCCATGGGTCTATGAGATTGTTGTGCACCTTGGGATTACAGAGTGATGTGTCCTGCGGAGGATGTCGTCATCCTTAACTCTTGAATGGAAGCAACCTACCATAGCTGAGCCTGGAGATGCGAACGTGGCCACCAGCTCAGAGAGAAGCTTAGTGGCAAGTCTAGTTGGCACTGATCTTAGGGTGTTGACCCCAGACCTAGCAGCCAAATCACTCTGCAGAGAGTGTTATGGTATTGCTGTGTTGCTTTCTGGAGTATAGCTCTGGGGTTCACATCCTGTCCCCCTCCCTGACAGCTCTGGATCTCTCTTGCTGTCCTTCTCCAGCAAGTTGTGTACCATTGAAAGATGCAGGCCCAGCAAGATGCTGCATGGAGGCTGAGTGGAGGCAGCTGGCACAGCCTCTTAATTTAGAAGTGAGCTGTGTGGCTGCACAGGCAGCGGGTCATTGAGCAGTTAGGGAACAGGCAGCCTGCTAAAAAAAGGTTTAGCTGCATGTTGCAAAGGCTTGTGGCATTCATGTAGCATCTGAGGGGCAACCCAAGTACTCAGAGATACAATGACATCCTAAGGGCTTTCAGGAGCAAATACTGGGTGCCTGCTCTAAGATGGACCGTGGCAGCAGCCAAACAGAGCAGGTGGACATGGCTGGATGAGACTGCAGCTCATGTGCAGGCACCAGAGCTATCTGCTAGCTCAGGTACCCTGAGGACCAGATCTCTGGCAGTTTGAAATGTCTGTGTGGGCTGACAAATTGTTCTGTGAACTGTTGGAGAGCTCCACACTGTCTTCTGTGCTGCTTGAAGCTCACTGTGCTGCACCTCATGCAGGGGGAGCTGAATCACAACCATCATTGCAATCTAGGCAAGCCCTGTATCCTCTTATAATCCTCAGGAATTTTTCCATCTGTTCCAAAAGCTGTTTTTAAAGAATTTCTCAGTAGTTAACCATGCAAATGAATACATCATAATAATTATTCAAATAATCCTATGAATGAATTATTCATTGTAATAACGGAAAAAGAAGTGTCAGCAAGAAGCGTTTTAATATTATAAAGGTAAATACTGATTTTTAAAGATATATTCTCCAGCAAAGTATTTTTCATCTGCTTGCCATACCCTAACTATGCATGAAATGAAAGAAAAATCTGCTTCTGTGCCAGATATCTTCACATAAATGAAAAAATATGCTTCCTTTTGCAAGAGCCATCTTCAATGCTATTGAATGAGAAAGGAAAAAGGATTAAGCAACATTAAGATTATGTCCACCTCCTTCCTGAGGACAGAGCCAAACAAGACAGCCATTGTCAGTTGGTCAGAAAGTCCAGTGCCCGAAATAACTGGGTATTACCAGCTAGTTAGAGAGGAATTGGGAGGAGCAGCAAAAAGGAAAATGTTTTGCTTCTATATCCATGCTGCTAAGAGGGTGCAGGCTATATGCATATGGCTTGCAGCCAGCAAAGGCATCAGATACAATGATGATAAAAGCCTGGTTAATAACATTTAGCATCAACAAAGGGCTTTCAAGGGAAAGACAGATTTCTGTCCTGGGAAGCGTGAAAGCAGCCTTAACTGTCAGCCCCGTTTTCAGAAGGACAACGTGAAATGTCATGAGTTTCTGTATGCTTTCAGATGCCAAGTGTGACATGGATCAAGCAAGCGACAAGTTTCTGAAGGCAAAAGGATTGGAAGTCTGATTGTCTGCAAAACGCAATGTTAGCTCCCAGGGAGACTGGCTCCTGTGTGGTGGTAAACAACCACAAAAAAAAGTGAGCTCACCTGTTTGGTACCTGGAGAAGGGGTAAACTCTACCCACTCTGAATGAGAAACTATATACTTGTATATTTCCCTAGCTGCACGTGCACCATGTGACAGGTTGCGTTCATCTGTGAATGGCCAGATGCCACTGCCATGCTTGCACCGCAGTAACGACATATACAAATGAAGGCCTGCAAGCCACCGGCATGGAGGGACTTGTTCAAGATCAACTAGAGCCGGCAGCAGGGACGGACACCATACTGAGGTCTCTCTCCTGGGTCCGACGTGTTTGCGCTTGGGCGCCGGCCAGAGCCAGCTGTGGTTAGCAGTCTTCGTCGGGGGGTGACCGCGGGGGCAGGGACGAGTTCCGAGGTGGAGGGGTAACCGAAGGAAGGACTGGAGGTGCTCCGGTGGAGCAAGCTGCTGCACAGTGCGGAGCCGGAGAGCTGCCGCCCGGGGCGAGACCGTGCGGGTAGGATCCGGGGACGGGGACGCTTGGGCTGGGAGCGGGGCACGAGCCCCGGGTGCGCATGTCTCGCTGAGTTGCTGCGTGCAGCTGGCTGTGGCTGAGCGTCTATCCGTGCCTGCCTGTCTTTCCCTGTCCGCGCATCTCTGTTCACTGTCTGCGTGTCCCTGTGTGTGCCCGTGTGTACCTCTCCCTCCCTGTCCATGTACCCGGCAATATCTGTGTGTGCGCGCTCGCATCGTTTCGTCTCGCTCCCCCTCCCGTGTGTTTGTGCGCGCGCGCGCGGTGGGGAAGGCAGAGCCGCTGCGCGGTGCAGAGCACGCCGGTGCCGGGACCAGGACCAAGACCGGCAGCAGGAGCGGGGCCGGAGCAAGAGCCGCCGGGCGGGAGCAAAGGCGGCGAGGCGCAACAGACGGGGCGGCGGGCGGCTCGGCGGCGGCGAGCGGATGGCGGCAGGCACTGCCCGCTGAAGGACAGGCGCGGGCGTGGGCAGCGCGGCAGCATGCGGGCGGAGGAGCCGCTGGCGCTGGCGGCCCCGCGGGCGGGCGGCGGCGACGTGGAGGCCACGGGCGAAGAGCGGAGCGGCGGCGGTTGCTGCAGCAGTGAGCGGCTGGTGATCAACATCTCCGGGCTGCGCTTCGAGACGCAGCTGCGGACCCTCTCCATCTTCCCCGACACGCTGCTGGGAGACCCCAGCCGCCGGGTGCGCTACTTCGACCCGCTCCGCAACGAGTACTTCTTCGACCGCAACCGGCCCAGCTTCGACGCCATCCTTTACTACTACCAGTCGGGGGGGCGGCTGCGGCGGCCGGTCCATGTGCCCCTCGACATCTTCCTGGAGGAGATCCGCTTCTACCAGCTGGGCCAGGAGGCCATCGAGACCTTCCGGGAGGATGAGGGTTTCATTCAGGAGGAGGAGAAGCCCCTGCCCCAGCACCACTTTCAGCGCCAGGTCTGGCTGCTCTTCGAGTACCCCGAGAGCTCTGGACCAGCCCGCGCCATTGCCATCGTCTCTGTGCTGGTGATCCTCATCTCCATTGTCATCTTCTGCCTGGAGACACTGCCCGAGTTTCGCCAGGACTCCAAGGGAACCCAACCTGGCTTTGGGGAGCCAGCTTTGCCCAGTGACAACACGCTGCTGCCACCGCCACCACCAAGCGGGACCCCGCAGCCCCTACGACTCGCCACTGGTGCTGGCCCTTTCTTCACTGACCCATTCTTCCTAATAGAGACCCTGTGCATCATCTGGTTCTCCTTTGAGCTCCTCGTGCGTTTCTTTACCTGCCCCAGCAAGCCTGAGTTCTCCCGCAACATCATGAACATCATTGACATTGTGGCCATCATCCCCTACTTCATCACCTTGGGCACAGAGCTGGCTCAGCAGCAGCAGCAGAAGCAGCAGTCTGGGAGCAGCAGCAACAATGGGGGCCAGCAACAAGCCATGTCCTTGGCCATCCTCAGAGTCATTCGACTGGTCAGGGTTTTCAGGATCTTCAAGCTCTCCAGGCATTCCAAGGGGCTACAGATTTTGGGGAAGACTCTTCAGGCCAGCATGAGGGAGCTGGGCCTCCTCATCTTCTTCCTCTTTATTGGGGTGATCCTCTTCTCCAGTGCTGTCTACTTTGCAGAGACTGATGACCCTGACTCCTTGTTCACCAGCATTCCCGATGCTTTTTGGTGGGCAGTGGTGTCCATGACCACCGTAGGCTATGGGGACATGTATCCCATGACAATTGGTGGTAAGATTGTAGGCTCTTTGTGTGCGATTGCTGGTGTGCTTACCATTGCTCTGCCTGTTCCTGTCATTGTGTCCAACTTCAATTACTTCTACCATCGAGAGACTGATCATGAAGAACAGTGTCAGTACACCCATGTCACCTGTGGCCAGCAGCAGTCACCCTTCTCTGAGCCCAAGAAGGGGGACAGTAATCAGTCTCTCAGTAAATCTGAATTCCTGGAAGCAGAAGACTTGGAGTCCATGAAGTATTCCAACTTCATTCCCCCCAACAACCAGGGTTATAAAGAGAAGAAAATGCTGACTGAAGTGTGATCAGTTTTGTTATCCTGGCTCCAGACACAATGTTGCAAGCTGCTGTACAGCCGTCTTCCCACTAGCAGCTGGATCTATTCAGCATTTACATGCCAGACTGTGAATTGTGATACCGTAAACAGAGTCATTGTGATAATGGGCTCTTATGTCCTGGTTTGCTGTTTCTCATTACTGTATGCAGTCAAAAATGTTCTTGCTTTATTCTGTGGAGTGCTAGCTGTCATCCCTGACTCCCTCATGAATGACTTTTTTTTTTTTTTTGAAGACGGCTGTAATCCAATTTTAGCACTGAAGTCTAACCTTTCTACTCCACTAGCAGTGAAGTCCTTGCCACAGCTTCAACTAGAGGATTCCACAGGGAGTATATGGTTAAAGGGGCTACGAACATGTGGCTTAAGCTATACCCTCCCTTCCTGTGCCAGCAGGGTGCCCTAGGCTGTGGGATCAGTCAGCCTGCCATGCCACTGCCATTGAATAATGGAAACTGTAGCCAGCCTCACAGTGAGTTTTGCAGCTGTAGGGAAAAGTCAGCAAAGAGATGCCTTATATCCTTGCAACACTTAGCATGCTGAAGATCCTATTGTTTTATGTTTCCAAGAAGGTGCATAGATCTAAAAGCTCTTTGCTACTCAGTATGTGCATTTACCAAAAATGGGCATAAAGAAATTGACAAGCTTGCTGGAGTCTGTATTTTGAGCTTATTTCAGCCTTATTTGTGCCAGTGCCCTGATGTTAATTGGCTTTTATAGTACTTAGTTAATCTTTGTAGTGGTGCCTTCTGATGCTAGGCACGTTTGAGAAAATTAATTTATCTCCACAGTTTGTCTCCACACAGGAGTGTTTAATGAGATGTACTTTAGGCTTCAGATATCTGGTTATGTATTCAGGCATGTGAGATCAATTGAATCTACTGCATTTTTATTGAAATGTTTCTGTAGCTGAGGGATGTTTGCATGTTGGTATTTTGTTGACATTGAAGAAAAAAACAACCATTTGTGCTGTCTGAAGATTACACTGATGTAGTGGGGTCACAGTCATAAATTACCCCTGGGTAAGTGTATCAATATTAGAGATTTAGACTGGCAGTTACACAAGCTTCTCTAAGCCATCTGTACAAACCCAATGCCATACACCAGGTCTTTCAAATGAGAGGAAAAAGTGCTAACCTTGCAGGGATGTTTTTAGTTTTTTACTATTTCAGCCAATTCTGGGTATTTCTTAAATAGAAAGCACAGAAATGTCTTTTGCATGCACTAGCTTTTATGAAAAGAACTTGCAGTACCAGTACAAAATACGTATTTTGGCTTGCGGTACTGGGCTTGTCAAAGGATCAGAGATTTGCATCTTAAGATGCATGTTTTTCTTCCCAAATAATTTTTTTCTATTTAAATTAGTTCCGCCTTATACCCAACTTTAAAATGCTTCAATGTTTCAAATACTGCCAGTGGATGAAAAGGGGAAATGAATGCCTTTAGATTCTATTGATAAATTTTCATGCAAAGAAATGTCTTTTTTCATTTTTTTTATTTGTTTTTAAATATAAATGCATATTCTGTGTTTATATGTGTATATATGAAAACAAAGGCAGCCATAATCACAGAATCAGAGTGTCTTAGATTGCCGGGGACCTTAATGATCATCTAGTTCCAACCTCTACCATGGACAGGGTTGCCACCTTTCAATAGATCAGGCTGCCCAGGGCCCCATCCAATCTGGCCTTGAACACCTCCAGGGATGGGACATCCACAGCTTCTCTGGGCAACCTGCTCCAGTGCCTCACCACCCTCTGAGTAAAGAAATTCTTCCTAATAACTACTCTAAACCTTCCATCTTTCATTTTAAATTCATTCCTCTTTGTCCTGTCACTATCCACCTGGGCAAAAATTTGTTCTTCCTCCTGCTTATAAGCTCCCTTCAAACACTGGAAGGCCTCAATGAGGTCTCCTTGGAGCCTTCTCTTCTCCAAGCCCAGTTGCCTCAACCTTTCTTCATAAGAGAGGTGTTCCAGCCCTTTGATCATCTTCATGGCCCTCCTCTGGAGCCACTCCAACAGCTCTGCATTGTTTTTGTGCTGGGGGCTCTAGGCCTAGATGCAGAACTCCAGATGGTCCCTCTGGGTGGCATCTCTTCCTGCTGTTCTATTAACTGCACCACTCAGCTTAGTGATGTCAGCAAACTTGCTAAGGATGCACTCAATCCCATCATCAATGTCATTGATAAAGATGTTGAAGAGCACTGATCTCAAGATGGACCCATGGGGAACTCCACTTTCCACCGGCTTCCACTTGGACATAGAGCTGTTGACAACAACCCTCTTGCTGTGACCATCCAAGCAATTCTTTATGCATCAAATAGTCCATAAAACAGATGCAATATTGTCAAGATGCAAAATATATAGAATATGTTTTATGTTTATGTATATATTATACTTTTCATACATGAGGCTGAGATTGCTAAAGACATGTCCTTTAATATAATCAGAACTGGCAGGGTTGTGAGATAGGATCTGTTTGCATCTTCATTAAACTTCTTTTCTGTTGTCTTGAGATCTGGCTTCATGCCTAGAGTGCTTTTATTGTGGCTCCTCCTCATCTGGGTCCTGATCCTGTGGTAGAAGTTGTTTGTGTAAGTCCTAACTGCTGCATTTCTCCAGAGTCCCATTGTCTTCTCAAAGGTTTCTAATGTACAGGGATCTCCCCTGGGATCAGCAAACAGCCATTGCACTGAAACCTCTGTTCTTTCTCTCACTGAAATCAGTAGCAAAAGGCCACTTGTTACTGCAGGTTAGCAGTGGTGAGGGCTCTGTAGCTGAGAAGAGTTTGCCTGAATAAAGAGAACAGAATGTGACTTTCAGGGCGGTCTCCACAGAGGTGTGTAAGTGAACGAAATGAAAAATTTTTCAGAGTGCAAGGGAGTGACTTTCAATTTTATGTTGCCCTAGCAGATGCACTAACTAGCAGAAGAACCTGCTATTTAAGAGGGATGTGTCAAGGCTGTTGCTGTCTCCTAGCATAATGCCCATGTTCGGGATTATTTTTATGCCTGAGTGTATCAGCTGATACAAGTTTCCCCAAAGTAAGCTATAAAAAACTCAGGTTAAGCACAAGTTCAGGAGGTGACATGAGCCACTCTGAGCCAATGTCAGAGAATTCCTCATGCCGGTTTCTTCCCTTGGGCCCGCTGCCCCTGCTGGGCAGGAGCCATCCCTCCCGAGAACAGGTTGTTCTCCCAGCCAGCATGACACATGGCTGGGCATGCAGACTCCGACAAAAAAAGACGTGAGACACATCACTGGAAGCATAACCCCTGTTCCTGCTCTCAAGTGAAATTCAGCCATGGGTTTCTAGCTGGAGGGTTGTGGCTTTTGGAAATCTCTGCACAGACATGTACACACACACATGCACACACAACACTGATGCAAAGGAACTTTGCTGCAAACAGACAACTTTTTGTGCAGTTTTTACACTCCATGTTTTTCAATTCTGAAAATAATGTGCAAACGAACATGTATAAAACAGGAGTGATATTTGTTCCCTGGATTTTCTGTGTTAAGAGCTAAAAGAAATATAAAAAGCAAACAGAAGCTTGGAAAGGGTAATGCAGGAGCTTTCATTTAGGCATGAAAATCCTTTTTTAATCATCTCCTTAAAAAACAGGGTAGTCAAGTCACACAGTCATCAGCAATATTATAGCACTTCTGGTATTCAACATATTTATTAAGTAGCCTTCAGAATTTTTTCAGGTGACTTAAGTGATGTAGTACTATTGGCTTTACATGTTGCCAAATGACACAGATGCTTTCCAAAATCTTTCCTCAAATTCTCAGCTGCTAGCAGTCACCTCTGGATGTTGGAAATACAAATCTGTCTGTCTATCTAGCTATTTCCTTCTTAAGGCAGAGGGCATCCTTGTGAAGAAAAGTAGGCATCTCCAGGGACCTGTTTCCATAACAACCTCCCAGAGTGTTTCTCTACCCTGTGTCTTTGGCTACAGGCAAAAGCACTGTTGAATATGTTCAGTCCTCAGATATTAGCATGCCATATTTACAGCAGTTTTCTTTGCTAACTGAAGATCCCATCACCTTGTATCATGTGCAGCTGCCCTGTTCAACTCCAGACTGTCAGACCTGGAGATGGGAAGGGACTTTGTATATCCTTGCACATGGAGAGGTGAGGGGTATGTGAAGGACACACTCACAGACGGGGGGGTGGAAACTGGTCTGTGAGTTATTTGAGTGCTCAGTAACAAGAAACATAAGCTGAAGTGTTGTTTTTTAAAAAAAGAATCTCCCTTTTCAACAATCTCACTGGGAAATAAAGTTTTGCTGTGGATGAGACTATTGCTTTTTCCTGAACCTTTGACCATTCTGTGACAATCCATTCAAAAGAAAATGTCCTCACAGGATGTTTTGCACCAAATCAGAACGGGGCCGAAAATGTCTTATTGGAGGCGAAGAGGGAAGGAAAGGAGGAATTTTATTGAAGACACTTTTCTTTTTTATCCACAGCTTATCAACTATATGAGGGACTGTAAGTGTGAAAAGCATGAAGAATTGTTTTTCAGTATTTCAGAGTCTACAGTGCTGAAGGATTCCTGCATGATCCTCCAAGATGAAATTTCTATTCTGCTCCTGTTTGGAAAATGTTGTATTTTGAGATTTTTGAGCAATTTTCTGTTTTGGCCCTGTTCTTTCTAATCCAACTTGTATGGATAAAAGTCACTGCTGCAGCAACTGTGGGGGTGAAGGTGACTGGACTTGGTGTTCCCTTCTAGGATCACTCATTCGCTGTATGGAGATCCCTACAGAGATAAAGAAGGAGTATAAAGGAAATACAAGACAGCAAAAGGCAGGGTAAGGACTGAAGCATCTTCCGTGATGTGATGGAAAGAACAGCATCATCCCTAAAGGCAAAGGAAAAAGCAGGTCCAGTTTCTACTGTTGTAGCAGAAGTAGGTAAGATTTCTTTGTCACCTGTGAAATTAACAACTATGAATTTCTTGCAACTAATGAGGAAGGATTTCCTAATTAAGATTTGCAGCCTAAAGGAAGAATCTGGTTCTAGGTGAAGAAAGAGAAAGATAATTATAAACTAAAAAAACATAGTATGAGCCAGATCCTCACTGTCTGCTGATACAAATTGGCAAAACTCCATTTATCACAACTACCTTCATTTATATTGGGCTTCAATTTCAATCTTCTGCATAAAGTCAAAACAAATGTACTATCTGTTAAAATGCTTATCCTTGTTTTTTCTTTTCTTGAGGTCCTGTCTACATCAGGGAAAGGTCTGCAGATTACAACAGGAGTTAACTACAGCTTTCCTGAAAACTCTCATCTGACTTGAGTCCAAGTAAGTCTACTTAGCTCAGAAAAGTTAGGCTTCTCTTTAAGTTTATATTGGCAAAAAGAAATGCAGTGGCATTTTTTTTTCAAGCGGTAGTGAAAATAGCAGGCCAATTCATGAGCAAGTTTAAGACTAAATGAGATTCTGTCCTCAGCTGCAGCCATGCAAGCAGAAGATAGCTCTATTTATATTGTAGTAACTGAGATCTGAGCTTTTCATCTATGCTATTTGGAGCCTGCATTCAAGACAAATCTCATTCTGAAGACATTTGTAGCCATATTATCAGGATGCTTATAGTGCAATCCCCAGCTTGCTGCTGTCTGCTTTACACTTAATGTTAAGGAGGGGAGCAGGCATCTGCAGGATCAGAAGCCTTAATCCTCTGATAAAATGGACAATTTCCAGTGAATGCTTAATGTCCTCAGTGATTGGTAATGAAATCACTTGTTAATTACAAGAAGGAATTCAGTGATGTACACATCAAACAAGGCAAGATGGAGATACTGCAGGGGAAAGTAGGCAGGAACCACAGTAACACTGATTGTCCAATGTGGCTTATGTTGTTTGTACACATGTCGATTCTATATGCCTTGCATTACTGGCTGAGTTTTGGCTTGATCCAGGGAAGTCTGTTCAGGGCTTGCTGGCTGGCACAAGAACTTGAGTATTACAGCGTGACTTTACACTTTACTCGTAACTGGGATCAGTGTGGGTTTTACTTTCATTGATAAACATTCTCTGTTGGAAATATCCATGTTGTCTGTAGTGCACATTTAAGAGTTGATCTTCCCAGTGTCCAACTTCATCTTAATGAAAAGAAGGAAAAGATTTGCAGGAAGAAGATTTTATGGAAAGTACTCATCAACTTTTGTGGTCGCTCTAAAATATTGAAGCTATGTTGCCTGTTTGTCAGTGGCAAGACTCATGGGAAACCTTGCTTTCATGCAAAATACCATTGGAAATTCAGTAAATCTGTCTTCAGATTCACTTACCCTAAATAGATATAAAAGTAGTTACTCTGGTATAAAGTTTTGGAAGACGATTTGTTGAAATGTGCAATAAATCCCAAAGTATTTCACTGGGATTGTAGCCATTGGTTTTTTAAAGAAAAATGTGATCTTGATTCATCTCTCTACCTGAGGTTAGACAGATGTATCCTTAAGGATATGAATGGTGTTAGTTCTAATTTAAGTAATTGTGAAAGAAGAATCAGGCCCAAAGAAGAAGGCTGTAAAAGCACCCATCTGCAGCCATATCTTTAGGTGTTGTACATACATATAGGTTCATTCACCTAAAGGGGTGTATACAATTTTAGACCAGCATAAGATTTAGCTTTCGTAGCATATGGTATATTGGTATATTCTCTTGCATTCTCTGGAGAGAAATGAAATGCTGTTTGACAAGAAAAATGGAACATTACTGTCTCCACTTGCTGCTCGTTGATGCATCTGTTGTTTTCAATTAGCTTGATGGCATCCATTTTCAGGAAGCAGATGCTGCCCTCTTTTACATTGCTGCAATTCTGGAATGTCAGTGAAGTGACTCCAAATTTATCCCTGGTGAAGGCAGAATTAGACCACAGTCATCAGTTGCTTATATGCTATGGTGCTCTCAGGAAGTTGCACCATTACCATACCATAAGTTGAGCCTGTGTGCTGTGCCGTACTCGGCACTTTCATGCCCTTGGCACTCAAGCCTGGCAGAAGTCAGGCTGGTGTGGGATTTTTGGGGTCATCAGATTGCCCACATCAAATGAAGCAGATTCCATTCTAAGATTCTTGCCTTCTTTCCTATCCCAATTTGTCAGCTTCCTCTTGCTTGGATATGATTTTTAAGGAGATATAGAAGTTTTTTATGGTATGCAAATATAATTGCAAGTCTTAAATAATACAGTAACAGAAGAGTAGCAGAGGTAGACATGGAGACAAACTCTACTCCTACAGATTTTTACTGTTATGGCCATCTGTGAAAGCTGTCACAGTCCTGTCAGGTTGGCTGTAGATCTGCTGGCTCTAGGGTCTCCATTTTCAGGATATGCTAAGTTTAAACAAATCAGATCACTTCTTTCTTGCTCTAGCTCTGCTGATCTTAATGATGCTTTCTCTGACAGTAGGCAAAAAGCTTCATATAAAAGCCTATGTGCATATGCTGTGTGGAAAAATACCACTTAAGATGGAATAGATGAGGGTAAATAGGCTACTATAGGCTTGGGGCAGAGTGGCTGGAAGACTGTGCACAGGACAAGGACCTGGGATTGTTGGTTGATGTTTGGCTGAACATGAGCCAGCACTGTGCCCAGGTGGCCAAGTAGGCCAATGGCGTCCTGGCCTGCATCAGAAATAGTGTAGCCAGCAGGAGCAGGGAGGTGATCCTCCCCCTGTACTCAGCTCTGGTGAGGCCACACCTCAAGTACTGTGTTCAGTTTTGGGCCGCTCACTACAAGAAAGACATCAAGACCCTGGAACGTGTCCAGAGAAGGGCAGTGAAACTGGTGAGGGGTCTAGAGCACAAGTCTTATGAAGAGCAGCTGAGGGAGCTGGGATTGTTTAGTCTGGAGAAGAGGAGGCTCAGGGGAGACCTTGTCGCACTCTACAACTTCCTGAAGGGAGGTTGTG
>WBMW01003728.1:27759-38984 GCA_013396635.1 Penelope pileata
GTCACAAAGATGATCAGAGGGCTGGAGCACCTCCCCTGTGAGGATAGACTGAGGGAGTTGGGCTTGCTCAGCCTGGAGAAGAGAAGGCTGTGGGGGGACGTCATTGTGGCCTTCCAGTATTTGAAAGGAGATTATAAACAGGAGGGGAACCAACTTTTCAGAAGGGTAGACAGAGATAGGACAAGGGGGAATGGTTTTAAGCTGAAGGAGGGAAGGTTTAGATTAGACATCAGAGGAAAGATCTTTACCGAGAGAGTGGTGAGGTGCTGGCACAGGCTGCCCAGAGAGGTTGTGGATGCCCCGACCCTGGACGTGTTCAAGACTAGGTTGGATGGGGTCCTGGGCAACCTGATCTAGTACTAGATCTGGAGGTTGGTGGCCCTGCCTGTGGCAAGGGGGTTGGAACCTGATGATCCTTGGGGTCCCTTCCAACCTGGGCCATTCTATGATTCTATGATAAGGAAAACTTCTTCTCTGAAAGAGTGGTCAGGCACTGGAACAGCCTGCCCAGGGAGGTGGTGGAGTCACTGTCCCTGGTGCTGTTCAAGAAGCATCTGGATGAGGTGCTAGGGGATATGATTTAGTTTAGTGGGAAATATTGGTGGTAGGAGGACGGTTGGACTAGATGATCTTGTAGGTCCTTTTCAACCTAGTGATTCTATGATTCCATGAAATAGAGGAAATACAGTCAGTACAGAACAGAGTAAACAATCAGTGCGAGGAAGGAGGGAGGTTCTTAAAGGAGTTCTTCTAGGGTTAGTCTCTGGATTGTTTAAAATATTTGCACTAGGGCTAAGATAAAATTTAGCAACGATGCAACTTAAGTATCACCATTAGGGCTGTGGATGATGACTAAATAATGGACTTAAAGAAATTGAAAGATATTAAATAGCACAGAAATAAAATCAGTGGTAGGGATTTTGGTAGCAAGCTTATCAGTTGTGGAATACAGACATGAAGAAAGATTGGGAGTGCTAAAATCAGAGTACCAGTGTCAATTACTGAGTCACCAGAGTGATGAAGCCATAAAAATCGCAGATACAGTTCTTGAGATTCTCAGGAGGAGAACTTTTACTACCACCTGGAAAGTGATAATTTTGTAAGGCCACATCTGGAATGGTATGTGCTTTTCTGGTGACCTAAATTTAGTGAATTTTAACTCAGAGTGGGAAGGATGAATGGGAATAGAAGCAAGAATGATCAGGTGGATGGATAATGCTTCACAAGAAGAACATGGAAGAGCCTATCTTTTCTAGGCCAGCAAAAGATTGTCAAGAACTGTAGTTACAAAAATACTGGGGGCAGTACTTTTTATTTATTTTGAAATGCTATAATGATGTTTGAACAATAGAGCAGAAACTGTCAATGAATAAATTTATGCTGGAAAGCAGTAGGTAATTTCTACTGTAATGGACAAAGAAGGAGAAATGAAAGCTTATTCCAGATTGAATAGGAGATGTCAAAGTGAATAGCAAATTATTTTTTTTCAGATGACTTTGGCAAATTTGTGAAAGAGTTAATATAGAAGTAGTTACATGCAATGCTGAACCTGGGATGTATTTTCAGATGCCAGATATACAAGCAATTGTATCTTATTGCCTGTGTCCTCTGAAAAATATAGCTTAGTTGTGGTACTATACTTGTTTAGCTACAGGATGCCAAATCCTATTGACTGGATACTTGCGCAGTTTGGTGTGTGGGTAGGAAGGAGAAGTGTGGGAGAAACTGTGTTGTTGGAGATAGGTGTTTCACTACGGATCTGGGGGAAGAGAAAGAAGTCCTACAAGTGGGGTAGGATGGGGCAGGCAGTACTAGATCTGTCTATGTGCTAGTTTGGAGATGCAGGTCCTGTGCCTTAAGCTTTTCTTACTTTTTGCACTTTAAAAACACAACAATCTCTCTCCACTGCTCTTCCCCTCAACCTGGAAGCTTTTCTGACTGTGTCTGTTCCTTTCTCCCTACACACAACTTTCCACTTAACTTTCTCTTTCCTGGAGCTTCTGGTAATTCCTCACAACTATTAACTCCCTGGAGTAACATCAGTAGTGCATTGCACCTAATTTTGAGAAAAGCCTTGAGCGAGCTCTGCTGCAGCTTAGCCTGGATTTCTGATTTGGATGCAAAAATCAACAGTGCTGAATAGCTTTCAACAGTTTTCAATGAATTGAAGGTCAGATAAGTTGATAACCATGGCCAACAAGTGGTTAGCAGAATAATTTCCTATTACAAGACACTGTTCTGGCAGAAACAAAGTAAAGCCATGGCTTCATGTTTCTTCTTTCACCTCTTTGGGTTCATCTCATTCTGTGGCAACAGTGACTAAGACTTTGAGCTCAGGGCATAGAACAGTCCAAGGTGGGATCTTCACCCATCCATCCAGCTCTGTGTCACAGAAGCACCGAGAAAAATCTAGTCATATTTTGTCCTTCTAATTTGTTGCTACTCTGTGCTCACTTATCTGATGATGAAAACATCATCTTGTGATTTATATCTATATTTTGGCTAGCAATCTTTTTTTTTTTTTAACTTTGGAATAGCCCTACTTTTTAATTCCTTAAGCAGAAAAAAAAGAAAACACAAAGCAAAATGTTACCAGTAACCATGCACATTGTGAAAGCATGTGAACATGAACACTATCCAAGCTTTATCAATGACATTATGAGAATGGTACACACAAATCTGGTTGTGCATAAGTTGTCCTAAGGGCTTGTCATCGTTTCTTGAGTTATAACAGTAAGGAAAATAAAAAAAGAAGTTATGACATTTATAGAGTGAGCCAACAAGCTTTATTTGAACCATGAACACAGTGTTGCATCTGTTTCTGAGATCAGTTAATTTTGACATCTATAGAAGTCACTATTAGTATATGTATATGTGCATCTTAATTTACCGCTGTTATATAACGTGCAGTGCAGTTCTGTATGCCTCAGTCTCGACACATGCAACATATTAATGATCAAGATCCTACAGCAGTAATCACTACCAGCAAAAGCTGGTCACAGTATTTATGTTTAAAATCATATATACCTCTTTGGAGCTCAAAGAACTTTCAGTGGTGATAAATTATTATTACATTTTTATTTTATAGTAGAGACAGAATAAGGCACAATTACCTATGAAGAGTGGCAAAGCAAGAATATAAATGAACAGAACCCACAACTCCTTCTTTGGTGCTGCAGAACAAATTCTCCCTATTCTTGGCCATAGTAACCATTGTTGAAGGTGCTGACATCACAAAAGAGTGCAGGTAAATAGCACAGGAGCAAATCCTACAGGTGAATGACGTTTATTCATGAGGATATGGAAGAGGCATGTGAGATGCATTATTGTGAATCTTCAAGCCTGTCTGATTTATTTACGCATAAACATGTTACCTGTACACTTTTTGGGACTTTGACTGGATTGTGAATTGAACAGCTCAAGAACACTATCCAGTGTGTGAATCATTAATGTACTCTTAAACTGTGAACAAGTTTTGACCCTACCTGCTCTTTCCATGCTTCAGTTTTATACCTTCCAGTTAAGAGCTCCATTCTCACAACGAGTTTATTTTTTTAAGGGTAGTACTATAATTAAACAGTAAGGAGCTGTATGCAAAAGCTCCCTTGTCAGTGATGGAATGACAGACTGGCTTTGTGTTTGAATCCCACTTCATCATCAGTACAAAAAATGGAGAGGTACAGGGTGGATATCTACCTACTGATCCCTTTTCTGATGTGTTTTCTGATGGCCACAAAGTTAGAATACCTACTTTATCACTCTTATTTTCCTTTAGATAAATACCATAAAAGCATTGTACATTTCTCAAGATCTGAAATACGTTGCTATTTTAATTTGTTACAAATAGTACTGTCAAGTACAATCCTTTTTGTGCTGTAGACCATGGGCTTTCATGCTTACAAAATGATACCCACAAAGAAATTGATCTTTGTAGTCTGCTCTTGAAGATGGCACAGTGACTTTCAAAAACACTCTGGAAGATACTCACTATTGCTTATCCATTTGCATCTTATCAGATGATCTGTTACAGTCTTCTACAGAGGACTGCAAGCATTTCTGTAGGATGTATTTCCATCAAAAGAGGTCTCTTTCTCAAAATCTGCCATGCTTGTAAGGGCAGTTTCTTGCAGTTTCTCTTCACTTCAGGGTGATATTCTTTAGAAAATGAATTATTTGAAAATTTTGTAATGTGCATGATTATTTTTGTAGTGTTCTGAGTGTTTTTGCTTTTAATTTTTTTTTCAGGACATGTATGTAAACAGGGTAAAATGTGAAGTTTTACATTTATCTTTTTTACTTTAAACTGTCATAAAAGATACAATTATTATTATTTGTACATAAACCTTTTTTCCAAACAATATAGTGGTAGCCATTGGCAGTTCCTGATTGCTAGCAGTGTCGCTTCAATGTCAGCTCTTCCTTGCATTCAGTCAGGTGCTATTCAGATGCCCCAAACCAGGTGAAGTGACAGGTCAAATAACATGGATACTAGAGCATGTTTTAAACTAAAATAGAGAAGATTTAGATTAGATATTAGGAAGAATTTTTTTACTTGGTGATGAGGCACTGGAGCAGGTTGCCCAGAGAAGTTGTGGCTGCCCCATCCCTGGAGGTGCTGAAGGCCACGTTGTATGAGACCCTGGGTAGCCTGCTCTAGTGGTTGGCAACCCTGTCTGTGGCAGGGGTTTGGATCTAGATAATCTTCAAGTTCCCTTCCAAGCTATTCTATGATTCTATGTAATAGGAGTGACATAAGGGATGTTCCAATGCTTTGGCTGTTGCTGAACCAGTTGTTCTTTTCTGCAGATGGAAAATGTCTGCAAGTGAAAAAGTTGTTTAATGAGTCCAGACTGCTTGTGCAATGTAGTGTGACATGCTAGAACCTGTTGCTATGAATTCTGAGCAATCCCTCTTCCCACTCTGCATGGAATTTTAGGGATTTAGGAATTTTAGGAATTTAGGAATTTTAGGAATTTTAGGGATCTTTCAGGATTTTATGGATTAAAAAAAAAAATAAAAAGATTATAGTTGGTAATTTCCTGGGTGCAGTGGGAGAAAGAATGGCAGTAGAAGGTGCTATCTGAACTGTGCTATAGCTCATCTAATTATTTACTTTTTTCTTTGGCTCATGCAATCTGTGCCAATTTGTGGACTCTTAATAACTCTTATGTAAGTGAATTTCAGAGAAGATGAGTAGTGTGCTCTCCTTTGCATAGTAACCCTTAGTCAACATTTCCATAGAATATGTCTGAATACATATTGATCAAGCCAGCTGCAGCTGTGATATAGCTGTGATGGATGTTGGAGAGAGAGAGAGCTTTCCATTGTCTATCCCCCCAATCATGTAACATAAGTTGTCAAAGAACACCAGCTGGTACTTCTGATGAGAAAGTTGCATCACAAGGGTAAGCGTAAAGTTTTCCATCAGTTAAGAGAACACTTAATCAGGCAAATCTTGTCATTAAATATTGGGCTCTGTCACATGACCTTCGAATGTCCTACATTTCTTGATGCCTCAGCAATAAATGCTGACATAAATGCCCTATTTTTTTTCATTTTTCCTATACAATTTCAACAGTAATTTCTTTCTGAGGATGCCCCATCTCTTAATATCTATATGTCAGGTACAGCTGAGGACCCTACTCCATAAGGACATTCTGTTGTATTACTGTCATAACAGCAATGACTAAAATATGGTTCAAACAAATGCAGAAAGACATTTGGAACTGTACATGAGGCTCATAGAATACCTAAATGCTAATAAAATCCTTCTGCTACCTAGATTTATGTCAACTTCAGGCCAATTTTTGGTGATGCTGATCTGATTTATATTTTTTTAGTCTCAGACACACAATATTCAGTCCACTCTCCTTATGTCTTACTCTGTTTCATTGAAGGCTGCCTTATAATGAAAGACATGTAGAATATTTCTGGCTTACAAAGCACAGATCTGACTTATTGCACTGTAAATTGAAAGCCCATTGAATGTACCATAGAGATAAGAGGCTGACATCCACTTTTCACAGCTAGTCCAAAAGAAGTAAATTTATTCTTTTTTGAACTCTTGAATTTCTATCAGGGACCAAAATATTGAAGCAGCAGAAGAAAATATGCTGAAGAAGGAAGGAGTTCACCAGTAACATCTCTCACCTAGATTTTTATTAGTTCTCCAAGCACAAAGGTGATTTGGATGCTAGCAGCTCACTGCTACTGAACAGTCGAATCTGCATTTTGAATCTAGCAAGGTCTTTTTTTTTAAAAAAAAAGTATTTTCACTGACACTGTTAACAACTGAGAATTTAATCCTCCCATATGTTTTGCTGGCTTTTGTTGCTTTGTGGTCTTTCAGAGAAATGCAAGGGTACACAGATGGCAGTTACGGCTCTTCGTGTTTTATATTTAGTCATATATTGGTGATGCAAGACTCAGATGAAACCTCTTACAAATTCCTTCCTGACTTGTGTATTTAGGTGCCTGAGTCAGTTACATTTCTATTGAGGGCCATTGTCACATTTTTCTGCCCACCATGATGCATGAAGAGTTTTCTTAATGGTTGAAATATTTTAACACCCCTACTGATGCAGAGAGTTTGTTTCAGGCAAATGGAGAGTCCAGTTCTCAGCTAGCATACATACATTATCACTTTTTTTTTTTTTTTTCTGATGCCATCTATGCGGGGTGATACAGGATGATGTAGAGGTCTTTCATTTCTTAGCTGGTTAGTTTTCCTTATGGTTAGGAAATGTGACCTATTATCTTGAAAATTCAGTGTCTCAAAGCATAATTAAAATTCACATTTGAGTGTTTTTTAGTAGGCACTGATTGTCTTATCCTCCACAAGGTTTTAACAGTCTGTGGATAGACTGAGGCACACAGGCATATTCTGAGTCTGGATCTGCTATGGATCTGATGTTTAATTTTCCCATGCCTCAAATTCCCCAGCTATAGAATGGAAATGTCTTTTTCTCCTCAGCATGCACTTAGCTGTTTATCAGCAATAAAGATCTATAGGAACAATCAAGAACTCATTGGTAAAGTCATTTTTCACCACATAATGCAAACAATTCTTTTCCTTATAGGGAACCACAAGCAGTGTGAGGCAGGGCTGAAAGATTTAACTGGGATTTGCAGTTCCAACAACTGGTTACAGTGGGACTTTCACTGGGCTGTAACTTCTATGAAGGGCATCCTCACTTCCACAGCTGGAATAGTAGGATGCTGACACTCTTTACATTCCTTAGCTGCTGCGGTCGTTGGGAATTTGGACCAATAGCAAGTATGTTTGAAAATCCTGCTTCTTGCTCCAGACTGGATTATTACTTGACAGTGAAAGATCAACAGGACCAGAAGTTCCTTTGAACCAAGATCAGCCACTTAGGGACTGTTGAGGTCTAAATGAACTTGCTACTTGTACTTACATTGCTCTTTTTGATCACATTTTGTGTCTTTAAGTGGTTGTTTCTTCAAGATCCCTTGCACATGTAGCACCTGTGAACTGCAGCATGCCACCTCCATTCATACCATCACAAGTGGAGCCACTGAAGCGATGTCTTTCGTCGTGGTTCTTTCTTTTGATGCCAAGACTTCATGAAAACTTGGCAACTTTTTTGATGTATTGATGTATTGACTGAACCATTCTAACTTTTCCATGATGTGGTGGCTTTCAATTTATTAATGTTTCACTGTGCTTCACCTGGTGCGTCTCAGCTGTGAAGGCAAAACGAAATATTGCTGCATATGGGGGGCTAGAGTTAAACCACAGGAGGGAGAAGAGATAATGGAGAACTGAACTGGAGGTGCTGGAGAGCCTTGCTTGCTGTTCCTTCAGAGGACAGAGGCATGGAGTGGTGGCTGCTGCTACTGCTGCTATAACCATGGCAACAGCTTGCTCTTCCCCGTAACCCCTGTCCATACCTCCTCAGCAGCCACCAGCCTGGCTTCCCAGGGCTCTGGTGGAAGTGGAGGAGACAAGGCCATGGCTATTTTGCTGTGCCTACTAGGCTGTTGCCCTGAGCAACTGTTAGCTTTGCCCATACTATAGATTCAGCTCTTATATTTTGTGCGTGATGTTGTGATTTTGTGTGCTGGTTCCCTCGTTATATCCATTCTGTGAAAGAAAAAAAAAAAGACTATTAAAACAGCAATGAAGATAGAACATAAGGTTTGAACAAGGGGTAGCAGCTGAAGTTTAAGTTAAGTGAGATTAGACTCAAGTTGCCAGTACAAGTGAAACTCAGCTTACTTCATATTTTCAGCTGCTTTAAGATGAAATATTTAACCTCAGTGATTATTTTCAAAAAATTAATAAAGACAGTCATATCTTGTGGAATTTTAATTTAAAACCGTTGACTCTGCAGTGCTCCCAGAATATTTTCTTTAGGAGATGCTCTGTGAGTTAAGGGAAATACTTAAAACTTGTGCCAGATGATCCTCAAACACTGTTCAGAAGGCTTTGAAATCTGATATGTAGTCCAAATCATGATGTCTGTGGATTGGCTCCATCTTTGAGCCATAGATGGGACTGGACTGAGTGACTTGGTGGTCAGTTGAGCTGGAGTGTATGCACCTAGTGTGTACCCATGCACGTGCATAGAAAGACTTGAGCTCCCTTCAATTTGTGCTCGATAGCTGCAGGCTATCAAGCAACCTCCAAATTTTTTCATTGATCTTAAGTAGAATGCAAGTGATGTAGTAATTAGCAAGGCTGCTAACTGAAATTGGTTTTGCACAGTACTTTGAACATATAAAGCATGTTGTAAGTAATTACTATTATTAATTAGTTTCAGGCTTACTGATACAGTTTCTCAGCAGCAATAAGAAGCAGTTATTCTGAAGGCTGCTGTGTAGCTACTAGGCTAACTCTTCAGGGGCTAAGTGTACTGTTATTTATTCAAGCAAAATGCCCACAGAAAGCAAATGATGATTTTTCTGAGTAAAGAGACAGAGGATCAGCTGGTGTGTTGGCATGGAAGAATCTGTACAACTACTCTGAATTCTCGAAAGCCTGGAAATTCAGAGGAAAAACTTGTGATATGACGAAGTCCGCCTCATACTGATGCTGTCAGAAAATGCTACCAAAAGCCGTTGATGAGTTTCTGAGTGGCACAGTGCCATCCTGTGGGCCGTTGAGGTATTCCACAGGCAACGCATGGATGTACGACCTCCACTGCCAAACTCACAAACTTAGAGCAGTGAGTTTGGCCATATAGGCAAAATTTTCATGTGGAGGGCTGTCTGCACTGGCATTTAAGGTGTTTAAGCAGTTTCCTTTACTACTGGAGGGATATGTCAGATCATAGCGATCTGGTGGGATGGCTTCCATGGCTGGAGTGTTGGAATGGAAGGATACAGGCTCTTTAGAAAGGATAGGCCTTAAACTAAAAAGAGAGTAGATTTAGATTAGAGATCGGGAATAAATTCTTTACCCACAGAGTGGTGAGGCATTGGCACAGGCTGCCCAAAGAAACTGTGGATAACCCATCCCTGGAGGCATTCAAGGCCAGGTTGGATGGGGCCCTGAGCAGCCTGATCCAGTGAGTGGTGTCCCTGTCCATGGCAGGGGAGTTGGAAGTAGATGGTCTTCAACCCAAGTCATTCTATGATTCAGTGTAGATACCCGGTGCTGATGTGTGTCATGAAACTTCCGCAGACTTACCATTAAGTTTTACACACTGGCCATGTGGAAGCACCTCTTCTGCTCAGAACTCACAAGGCAGAAACCTCCTCTGATAACAGAGATAAATCCTTTTTTTAAGCAGAGAACATATTGGCTCTTTCAAGATATGGAAGTGGGGAAGTTTATTTCTGTGTAGTGAACAGGACCCTCGTGGTTAGGAGAGCCCCTGGCGACAAGACAATGAAGAAGTCTGGTCTGGGGCACAGAAGACTGCTAAAGCTTTTTGGAACATGACATGACCAATGTCAAAGAGGAGGGATGGCTCCAGAGCACCCTTGGAGCAGGGAACAAGACCTCCTACTCTTTGCCCCTTTCTTCTTTTCTGGTGAGAGGTTTTTCACCAGCAACCTGGGGAATCTGCATGTGTCTGCAAAATTGCATAATAGAGTTTACATCCCATTCTGGGTCATACTCCATTTTATCATGTCACTGATTTCAGAAAGCAGTACTGAGGAATTAGGAGCTATTTTCTACGAACATATGCATCAATATCCAACTCCTAAAAACTAAAAGTAATAAGGGATATAGATACGGGTCTGTAAATTTAATCATTTGCCTCCCACCGCACATGTATGTGTCCTTCCAAATAATCTGAAATGAGCATATTCTGGTCCTCCTTTCTCTTCTTTGCCTCCCGGAACAGCATGATTCAATGCATATGTAGCTATATAACATTGTGCAACTTAGTGTTTTAAATGCATCATCTAACCTTAGCGTTATGAGGTTGGAGGTTCTGAAGAATTCACCTCAAATTTGTTTTTGAAAATTGGAGGCCCTTTCAAAAATGGCAACAATGTAGTAAATTATGTTTCTGGATGCCTATACAAGACCTGCATTCTTCTTTCCAAAATTCAGTCCCTCTAGAGCAGGCATGTCCAAGCCACAGGCCACGTGCAGCCTGGCACAGCTCATAATGCGGCCCACTCCCTGCTGCCAGGGGCTCTGCCCCACTGTCCCAGCTCGGCCCTGGGGCCAGCACCCATCACTCGGCAATGTCTAAGCTGTCTAAGCTGAAGCCAGGACACCGGGAGGGCACAGTGCAGTGCTAACTCAAGTTATGCAAATAATTGTATACGTTTTGATACATTGCCCAAACACAGTCCTGTGAACAGTGAAAAATACGCAGCCTTGCTTTCTGTTTTGATAAAGGAATTTGAGAATAGGTTTCAAGATTGCAAAAAAAAATCATCAATTTTTTGGTATATTTGCGACTCCATTTTCAGTTGACAGAAACACATTACCTGCAATTTTTCAAATAGAATGTATAGAGTCACAATCAGGTATTCAACTCAAAAATTTGATCATCTCTTTACTAGACTTTTGGAAGACCTATCTTACCAGAGAAAAATATCCCTTGCTTCACAGTCATGCCTTATTCGTGTCATCATTGCTTTTTGACAGTATGTACATTTGTGAACAACTATTTTCAAGGATGAAAGACAGGAGGAGTAGAATTTCATCAAAAACCTCTGACAAACACCTTGAGAACTCACTGAGAATTGCAGCCACTTCCATTGAACCAGAGAGATGCATTAGTTTCACATAAACA
>WBMW01003729.1:1581-18455 GCA_013396635.1 Penelope pileata
TGTTGGGAGGGCGGTCAGGCGCTAACACCGCTATCGTTAGCTGCTCTGCCCCCTCTCACCCTCCACCCCCCACCCGAAAGGTGCCCGGAGTCGGCTCTCAGCATTGCGGGCAAGTTTCGGTGCCTTTTCGTGGAGGAGGCAAAATGCAACTTCTCGCTCCGAAAGATCCCTTCCGTTTGTTTGCGGACGGATCGGGAAACAAATAGCCGTTCCCGTTCGGGCTGCGTTTGTCTCTCCGTGAAAACGAAATGAGAGGGGGGGGTGGGCGGCTGCGGCCGGGGCAGCGGCACGGAGAGGGGCACGGCCGCAGCCCGCAGCCCCCGGCCCCGCAGCACCGCCCGCGCGGGGCTCAGCGCCTCGGAGCGCTGTTTCCTTGGGAAAACAGCGCGGGTCCGAGCACACGCTGTGATCTTACGGCACCGACAGCATCGCTAGCGTCGGGCTCGTTCGGGAGCCTGGCACACTGTTTTCTGTTCGGCACTTTAGACAAGTAGATGAGTATCTGAACTTTCTCACACGGATGAAGCCGCATCAGCAAAGCGGGCCGTCTGCTTTAGGGCTTTGGCTTTGGTTTCAAGGGCACAGCCCAGAGCAGTTCAGCCACTGACACTAAGGTGGTGGGGCACGGAGGTGTTAATGCTTATAGGAAAGCTGCTGTGAAAGCTCAGTGCTATTTAAAATAAAAATATTCGCATTTTATTTTTAGCCTCCCCTCTATGCACTCAAAAGAGATATTAAGATTTTTTTTTTAAGCCTTCTAGCAAAAGCAGCATCACAAATAGATATAGCCCATACTTCACACAACTGAATCCCTTTCTAAGAACAGAAATAAAACCTCAAACACAGAACGAAAGGCACGGCCAAAGCAAGCCAGCACGCCTGCTCACGGGCAGGGAACAGCCACCACCGACTGCTAGGAACCAGGAGAAAAGAAAGGTGACACTGAACGTGTCAGTGTCCCCACAAAACAGGTGGCAGAAATGGTCACAATTCTGAACTGCACGCGAATGTCCCACGCGCTACACACGGAGAACAGAAAGGCAGAGAGACGCAGCCCCGCAGGGTTTGTCCCACGCGCGGACAATCCGCAGCAGAACGCTTTAGGGGGAGGATGAACAGGAGTAACTCGTCCTTACATTTTATATTCACATGTTTCCTACCATTACGTGTTTTAAAAAGCACTATGGAAGGAGCAAGCATACCAAAATTTTTAGAGCTGTTTCATACTTGAAACCATTTCAAAAATGTTTCAGGACCAAAAAAAAAATCTCATACAACGTAAAATCACACTTTGAACTAGAATTTAATATGAGCAACTAGCTAGAAGAATTTGAGAGCATTCTTTTCAAAATAAAATCATTCCTTTGTAGGATTTGATAATCCCAGCTTTCAGAGCCACTGATGCCATTTTTAATGCAGACAAGAGCAATTTACTCGATAGGAACAAAGAACAAACCGCTGCACAAGGTATCCCTGACAAACAAACAGAAAACCACTACATCTTCCAGTGACTTTTTTTCCCTTCACAAAGAAATTATCACCACATTTGATAAGAAGCAGATACATTAAAAACCGAGAGACAGCACAGTGCTTAAAACGGTATAGGAGAATATTTGCCAGCAACGTGTTGTACTTCTGAACTGCTGCCACGATGCTGTGTAAAACGTTCAAGTGCAACCTTATTAAGCTGATCTCTGCACACACTGCCTTTGAAATTGGAACTTGACTGAAACGTTACTCATTTTAAACAAACCCTGGTAATCAAGTAACTCAGAGCAAATAAAGTTTGTGAAAATTAACAAGTCAGCTCAAGAACGTATTTTAAGAGGGCAATTAAGTTTTCTGCTTAGGCACAATAAATAGTAACAGGCCTTGTAAAATCTGTTATATAATAATACGATACAGAAGCACTGGAAACTTAAAGAGCATAGGAGGTTAAGCACGATGTTATACTGGCATTATATAGAAGGAGGAAAGTAAAACAAAGCATTTGGGCTAACAGCCTCATTGGACTTGCCCATATTCACACAGGCCTGTGATTCAAGATGTCTTTATTTAAGGTGCCTCCCTGGAGCTTTATTCGCAGCAAGCTAATTAACATTCAAGTAGGGTCGAATGGTCGGAGGGGGAGGACAGGGAGAAGGAGAGGAGGTGTCGCTTAAGTGAAGTTCACAGACATGTACGGTCAGTCGCAAACTTAGTACAGCGGGAAGACTGAGGGCCAACAGCGGTAAAGGGAGTAGAAAGAATTAAAGGTCGTGGGTAATTTGTCATCATCTCTCAGAGCTCAGGGTCAACGATCTCTTACCTTTGGGTCGATTTTCTTAAAACTGGGATCTTCTTCATCCACCTCAAAGTAGAGCTCGGAAAGAGTAATGGAAAGAGTGCCTTTCACCACCACCGAGGGTGCCACCAGCTGAGCCGATGTGCTCAGGTCAACTGGGCCTGCCAAAGAGTGACAAGAGCAACAATTTTCAGAATTATCTGCTTTTCAAACCTAGACTACAAAAATAAATAAAGCAAAGATCTTAGCTCTTCCTTAAAAACCAAGAATCTTTTTATCCCAGAAGAGAACATATGTAATAGATTTACAGTTTCTCTGTTCTGCCGAACGTTGAAGCGGCTACAGTTGCAAACTGATGCATATATTACACATGCCAGAGCTGGATTTAGCATGGCAACGTATAGTTTTCACTTGGCCGCATTTTCTTTTTGAGAAACTTCAGTGGCTGCATACCTCCTGTTGTATGCAATATAGGGAGCGCACACACCAACACTTGAAATCTTACTGTCAAGCGTGTTCTGTAGATACTGAAGAGTTTCAGTAGCTTTCTACAAAGACAAACACAGAAGTCAAAGGCTCAAAGTTGTCTGACTGTGAAATGTTCCTTCACAAATGACAGAAATCTATTGTTAAGGTTACACAGTGTTACAGAGCCTGCAGTGTTTTAAAGACGCTTTTGATTCCACATTAAATATTTTTCAAGGATTCTGTATAGCATTAGTGTAGCTCGGGGACTGTGGGAGTAAACAGCTGGAGGGTTGGTTTCCAACTGAACGAATTTTTATTGGAATAATCGCATCTCCACTGGGCTTATCACAGGGACAAATCAGATGACCACTGAAAACAATAGGTTCGGCATAGGATTCAGGATCTAATACAGGATCTATCATATACACTAACACAGAGAAAGAAAGCAGGTTAGGTTTGTTATCCAGCTGATTAAGAGGTAAGGAAATGAAGTTACTTGGCTGCAGTATTATCTGACTTTTACAAAACAGACGAAGATATGAAAGTGACACAGACAATTTTGTTTTAATAAAGCATCTAAAAATGAGGTACACGCGTTCAGGTAATCAATGTGAGAATAACTGACAAAAAATTCAGATAAATTGTCATTTCCATCGATTGTTAGGAGGGTGATGGTCCTTAATCTCACATCAATCTCAATGTGTGCCACTAGGACAAAAGAAGAGATGCTCTGCTGAGATCAGAGCAGCTTTGCCCTCTATTCCCAATGTACAAATACATTGTGTTTGCAGATGGGCATGAGATAGCTGCAGAACTGCCATGATTTCCCAAAGCTCACCCCCACAAATGGATGAAATAAGCAGCTATGTGTTCTTTTGCTGTCTCCCTTTGCCCTCTGTACATTAGCATGTAATCCAGAGGAGAAATAACATTTTTTCAATCACTCTCAGACATTCAATTACAGGGCAAGCAGACAGCTGCAGAAGCTGGGGCAGTCCAGGTCCTGTAGAAGACCCCTGACAATTTCCACTTCATTTCTAACCCACACCACTTTATTAGTGAGGATTACTTCTTAATCCTATTGCCATTGTCAAGATTATATAATTAAACTCCCCTTTCACCTCTATTACAGTATGAATGTATTACTAGACGCAATGAATGCATAATAAAAGAGAAGGAAACAGAGAAGGCTGTTGAGAAGAAAGCTCACGGTAGAAAGGAAGAAGAAAAAAGGGATTCACATAAAATGCCATTGCATTATTCTCCTGCTTCTTTATTTTATTTCACCCTTCCTACACAGGTTTTTGGCTTTTTTTTTTTCCATTGTGCTGTAATTTTAGATCTGCTTTTAGAAATTAAAGAGTGGAAAGCAGTTCAGACAAGGGATGAGCAAACTGACAATAAATAATCACTTCCAGTAATTTCACAACATTATTATAACGTAAGCCCATACTACCAGCTTTTCAGGGACCCAGAATTATCCAAGAAACGTAATTTTTCTCTAAAGAAAATGAGCAAGGGAAAGCAGAACACAAAGAAATTTGGGTTTTCATGTAAACCCATGTTCCTCAACCAACAGTGAAGGTGCTTTTCAACCTCCAGCCCCGGAACCAAGGAAGTCACTATTTACATTCTGAACTGCACAGAAATTGACTCATTCCACTCAGATTGCAACATCAGCAAAGGCTGCGTGAAACTTGGTAAAATTAATCAAGTTCAAGTAGCTGAAGTACTTTTTTTTTCTTCCCCAGGAAAAAGTGAAGTCAAATATGGGTATGGTAGAGAAGGGACTTGACTTGAGGAATTACAAGGAGTTTAAAGGAGTTAAATCCAGTGAGCGTACAGATCCTTCAAATCCAAGCAAATAACTAACATGTACAATTTTATAAAACTCAGGAAAAAAAAAAAAGAAAGAAACTTTCCAAAGCCTTTAATTAGAGACAACTTGCCTAATTGCCCACTGGATAGAATGTTTTGAGGAGTAAAACAGGGTCAAAAATAAAGAAAGAAAGCTCTCTGCTGGTAGAGCTGCTTTTTCTAAGGAGGGCTTCCCAGAATACAGATATCTGCTCTGGAAGCAAAAAAGCTGTAAAAGCCCAAGAAAGAAAATGCACAACTTTCCTCAAGTAAGTCCCCAGCATCAGATGTGTGCAGAAAGCGATGTTTCTGATTCGGTTATGGGCAGGAAGGAGTGATTGGTGTGTATCGCAAAGTACTGCGCACTGCAGAGCTGGGGAGAGGAGAACTTAAACAGTAAGGAAGCTGAGGAGAAATTAGATAGCAGAAGTTACCTGTTAGGTTCTCCACTTCTCTTTCCTCAATAAATGATGTGATATCATCGTCGCCTTCCAAGAGGATCTCACTTTCTGAGTTCTGATTTCCTAAGACTTGACTCTTGATGGACTGCTTTCCTTTAACAAGGATATCTTCATCAGGGGCTGAAACGAGAAAGAGGCACCGCTCTGTCAGCCCTCTGAGACAAAGGAGTAGAGCATTGCAGGGTTTTTTTTTGTTTTTGTTTTCTGTTTTGTTTTTACACAAAAATGAAAGTTCAGAACAAAAACGTTGTTTAGGACTGGCTACGGGGAGTGCCTGCCTTAATCCTCTAATGTTAGGACACAACTAGTTTTAATCCTGTTAAGCCTGCTCAGAATCACCCGGAGCTCTCTGCAGCGTTTAACTCTGCTGCCAGTGCTGATGACAGAGGTGGGGAAGCTACGACCGACTCTCCCCTGTGACGCCGTTACCCACTGCGGCCGGGCCACCCACCCTTACCCTGACTCCCAGCCGGGGTTCGAGCCCCAGTTTGCCCGGGCAGCGGCGAGGGGCGGCAGTTCACCACAGGACGGGGCCACGGCTGAACCGCATCCGCGCACGCCCCGGGCGGGCACCGGACAGGCCGGCGGCTGCGGCCGGGCGAGCAGCGGGAGGCGGCGGGACGGCCCCCTCACCTCCTAACGGGCGGACGGCGACTCGCGTGGGAGCGGCCTCCCCGCCGGGCCCCGGGCTGGGCAGCGGGAGACGGCGGCAGCCCGGGATGAAGTCGGGNTGTGCGCCGCCGGGCTGCAGCCGGGCTGCGAGAACTGCAGCCTCAGAGCTGCAGCAAAAAGCGAGACGAGAGCTCGCTACACAGAAGCCAGCACTTGCTGTGGGGTAAAAGCAAAAAAAAAAAAAAAAGTTTTTTGTTGTTGTTGTTTTTGTTTTCTATTTTGAAAGCTTGAAATCAGCATACTATTTCTTAAATATGGTAAGAGTGCCCATGGAACCTTTGAAAAACGTGCACCAAACACATCAGGAGCAGCTTGCTTCAGCACACTGCTTGCTGCTGTGCGTGCCTGCTGCCACGCAGGCTGTGAAGTTCCACGGGCTTATTTAGAAAACACAGGATTTTAATCTGCAAACATTTACAGAAGGCAGCAAGTCCCCAGTGGCAACATATGAAGTTTAAATTAAGTAAATATATGTGTGTAAATGGCAAATCATAAAGTTTTCAATTAAGTAAAAACTAAAAATAATAATAATTAAAAAAAAATCAACCCCCTAAAAATACCAACAAATACCCTGCTTTTGCTATAGACCTTGAGTTTAACAGGAAAAAAAAAAAAACCTCACCCAAAAAAGAGGGAAAGAAAAGCAACCAACACAAAAAGTGCAACTTGCCATACAAAATACAGTTCCAATTATGCATGACAATTTCTCCCCAACCAATGGCTGCCACTTGGAGGTAAATCGATTTCTGAAAAGCTTTAACTGCATCGCACAAACCCACACTGCACTTCCTCCTGAAGCATACCCATGTAAATAACGATAACTTAGATTCTGGAATTGTTCATCGTGAGCTGAAACCCCTCTTGTCATGGAAAATATGCAGCTGATATTTAGAAAGGTTTTCCTGTAATTAAGTCCCCCTTGAGGATTTTAACTTAGCAGCAGTAAAATTACCAACAGTGTTCTAATACACACCACATGCACCGGTACTCAGCAGCCCAGCAGCATTCTGCTGAAGATCAAAAAAGGGAAAACAGAACAAAACCATTCCATGGATAAAATAGAGGATAATAGGTTTTTCTACTTTTTTCTTTTTAATGTGGGCAAACTACATTTGTTGTTTCAAGCCCCCACCTGTATTTGTGCCTCGCTCACTACAACCCGTGCTGTGCTGTGGATACCACCCCAGACTGGCCTTCTACCTATTCTCATTTAAGATCAAAAGCCAAAATCTAAGTGTAGTACTTCTACATTTAGCATGACTTGTCCAAGATACTGCCATGCCCTGCAGTCCTACTGGTAAGAAAGGATAAAATCAGTGTGGCAACTTCCAAGCCAAAAACGTGTACCTCCAACAGAAGCGTACAGCTCCCGCCTCACCACCTTCCCTCACTCAGATACTTCTTTCCCAAATCATGCTAAACTGATTCAAAACCACATCCCTTGCAGAACTGCCTCTTTCAAGACAAAGTTTCAGCAATACGCTATTTTAGTCCATTTCTGGGAGCTGTCTTCATTCTGCCATCCCTCTGCACACGCTGTTCGTTCCCCACACTCCCTGACCCGCCCGGCAGCGCGTGGAGCCGTGCACACCCATGCACCACCGCACACGCTGACTGCTGGAAGGTGGGCAGACGGCACACGGAGCCAGGATCCACTCCTTCTGTACCAAGCACTACACTGACTGCCAGGCACAAGATCATGCCAGTACCTGTGCACAACTGGAATATAATCCACATTGGTTCACCTCTTTTGTGCAGATAAATGCACTTACATCGGCCATTGTCCAGTGCTCTTGTATTTACCAACTGGACACACACGACATCATGCAACATGTTCAGCTCTTGCACACGTGCATGGGTGTCCTGCACTTGATTTCACACGTCTGGTCCCACACCCTGCTCCACCACCTGCTAACACCAGCTGCTCTCTGCCAGACCTGCACCTCTTCCTGGCATTGCCACAGCTCCTGCCTCTCGCCCCGCAGACCTCATTCATTCACACGCACGTTTTCAAGATCAAAACCAAAAGGTACGACCCATGTTTTGCATGGGATGCAACAGCCCACTGGCAGCCTGCTTATCTGAGACAGAAACCTCGTTGGTGTCTTTCACTGCTTCCACGCAGCCCTTCCCAAACGGCTCTGTAAGGCCCGCCGCCTTCAAGGCGCTTTCTGCAAACACCTCTGCGCCTGTGCAGAGCCTGATCTGTTCCAGTTAAATCTCCCAACATTTGGGCGTAAAAGTAGTCATTTAGCTTATGGTCTTCATAGAATGACAGATCATTCTAAATCATTTTTCTACAACTGTAAAGAAGAAATAAAAAATGTTAAGAGTTGTTTGAAAAATAAAGTATCAGAAAGCACCATACAGAAGATAGTTTACTACTGCTTTTTGTATTTTCTATGTCTGATAAATATATCAGAAAAAGCAATTATAGGGAAAGATGCATTAAAAAAAAATTCCTCTCAATGTGTTTTATAAGAAAAAGGGCCTCCTAGAAGACTTTCCTACGTTTATATATACATTTTTTAAAGACAACATTGTAAAAAACAAGCACTTTCCCATGAGATTTTTAAAATATTATTTTTAAGACTTCTTTTTCATCCCTTGAGTTAAGGCAAAGCAAACTGACCAGTCAAGTTCAATATTGTACAGGATCAGCTGGCCGACACTTTCAGTCACAGCGTTCTGACCTCAGCCTCAACTGAAACACAAGAACAGTCCTACCCCCCCCCCAAGCTCTTAAGAAACATGGATTAAAATAAACAAAATCACCTGTAGAAAAGCCAGATACTCTATTTTCAAGCAGATAAAGATTCTCCTGCAAAATAACATACTGGAGGGCCAGGCTACAGCAACAACAAGCTTAAAGTATTCATTTTTGCATGATGCTTCCTTCCAGGAACAGAATTTTGACTTTTACACCTATACAATTTATAAATATTTTTGTTTCATTTCTAAACAATGGGTGGAAAGGGGAAACCAAAAAGAGTTAACTCTTTCCATCCTAAGCCATCCTCACCTCTCCTTCCTTCCCCTCATAAACTACCAGACTGACTTTTATAAATAGCCATTTTGGAAGGATTCTGTTTTTTCCTTTGAAAAATTACCTAAAGCCTTTTTTTTTTTTTTTTTTTTTTCCCCTGCAAGCAAGTTAATGTGAACTTGGGAATGGCAATTAAATTGTCAGAATTAAAAAATTTGTTTTTAACTAGAAGGTAGCCAGAAGTATAGTCATGGGGCTGGTATTGATTGTCTGAACAGAGAACATTAGTCTTCAGGTATTTATTCTGCCACCTCTGCACCAGAGGCTCTCCTTCAAATCAAATCAATCCCTGGAAAAGATTGGTTCTTGCTACTAAGACACATAAGTAGGCTGCAACAGAGCTGATTGTTGTTGTTCTCTTTAGGTGTTACTGAACAACATCTAGGCTTCTGATTGTTTCTGAAGCTTTTTCACAGTCGCAAACTGTGATCTTTCCTGGATCGTGAGCAGTCAGGGACAGGGAATACATCTGATTTGATTTGCCAAGCAGTTGCTAATGTGTACTTACCAGTATACTAAAATCTATGCTATCAAGCATGCAAGAGTACTTTTCTATTATTTATGTACTATTTTGCCTTTTGGCAAAATCCCATATGTCCAATTTCAGGTTTTGGTTTTGTTCTGTTTTGTTCTGAGAAAAGCTTAAATAGGCAGTAGGGAACCTTGTATTCATCATTTTAAAATGCTTTTTCTTCAGAGACATGTTAAATTAACTGAAGTAGAATAATTATAAATTATTGATAAGAAATCATAAAACATCAAGGAAAATCTACTGCAAATTCTAAGGATATCCACATCCTGACAACAGGGCCCAAAAATCCAGTTTGAAAACAACTGTATTTTCTGACTTGAAATGGGTTAATATTAAAAACTTATAAGCACATTTCAAAAACCAATAGATCAAATGACTATTCAAGCTGACCCTTCTGATGACTGCACCCTCTGACACTTTTTTTTTTTTAAATCAACTTTGTATTTCTATACACTATATATAGCTTCTAGTTGAACTGTGATTTGTACATTGGTCATTTTACACCTCACCAGTGGAAAGTCTGGGAACAAGACAGTTGCAGACCTATGTATGCTCAGGCAGATGGTCATCATCTATATTTTCAGAAATCACAGGAATTAAATAATAACTTAAGGAAAACTAGAAAATTCACTTGATAAAGAAACAGAATGGCAACATAACTAGGGTGTTATGCAATTAAATTCAGAACAAAACAACATCAAGAAATTAAATATAATACAGGACACTGTTAGGCATGTCAAATGCTGAACAGAAGGACTGACAGGAAAAAAATAGCCCTATCTAAATTACCAGGGCTGGCTATCAGCTATGTCTTATCACATAGGGCTACTTTCATTCAATTTTATTTCGTATTGACAAAAATTGTACTCCTGTCAATTACAAACCAAGTGTGAGTAAGAGCTCTTGAAACACTGTCAGGGATTAATAAAAATATCATGTTACAGATAATAGTTCTACTAGAGTGCATTTATGTTCCATTCTTAGGAAATAATTAGTTACACAAATATAGATAGAAGTTGTAAATATTTTGCTGTAAAAATAGTTATTTTTCAATACTCTGATAAACAATATAAAGATTAGATAGGAACATATGAGGAGAATACCTAAAACTGTGTCAAGATCAATTCAATTTAAACTGCGTGGTTTTAAAAGGGGGCAGTTCTTCTTTATCCAGTGGTATTAAACAGAAAGAAACCTTGTGTCATTAAAATCCATGGCATAAAAACAACAAGCAGTATTAACAACAACAAGCCCCAAAGCAAAAAGTGGGTTAATTAATTCTACATCTTGTTCCTCTTTGTATAGTCAAAATGTAGGTCTGTATGAACATTGCTTTTAGATCACTTTATTGACTATTCTCTGCATGGCCATTTATTTTAAAGGACTGATGTCACATTTGGCATTATATCAGCTGACATATTGTAGACATTTTCTTCCAGAAATGGCTCTTTAAGGCTGGGTGCAAGAGGTTAAGATGCCTGATGGAAACTAACTTTATGACAGCAATGTTCTTCTATGCCCATACAACAGTTGTAATAATTTTAAATTAGCATAAAGTGCATGCCTCCACCTATAATACGTGTGTGTACATATGTGCATGCAGTAATTCTCAGACTGAAAAAGAAAAAAATACCTAAATTTAAATGATTCTGTTCAATAAGACATGCATTCAAGGGGAAGGGTACTCAGTTTTAATTGTAAGCAAATTATTTCTAAATATAAGAAATATTTTTCTACCTTATCAATACATCTTCATTGGATCACAAAAACAAAATTCTAGACTAAAACCCAACATTCACTAGCTTTGGCTTTTTATCTTTTGGTTTATTAGAGTCCTGAAACTGATTATCACATTTGTTTTGTAAATACATTCCTATAGAACAGACATAGCAGCGTGTAGCTGAGTGATCCCTGATAATAAAGTGAGAGAAAAACACTGTTAAAAATGTGATCTTTTTTGAAAATCACCAGGTAGGAGTCATCATTACCATTTACTGCAAGAACAATACTTTACATTCTGGCATTCGCTACTATTTCTTCCATATCAAATTCTGATAGAAATACTTGAAGACTTAAACATATGCAGAAGTCTGAAAAAAGTTTAGCTCTAGAAGTGTTATTTTTGTTTTGATACATCTATAAGGACAGGCAGATGTAAGCTAAGGCGAACTGAAATAATTGGCATGGATTTCTGAAAAGGGACTATTGTCGTTGGAAGTTACTAAGGCATAAATAGGTCATTTACCACAAGAACGCATGTCCAGGGATTAATGGCAAAATTACATCCCCTTTTCTTGTACCTCGTGAGAACCACATTTGTGATCACTGTATGCAGAGCACCCACACCAAGCCATCTCGGCTAAGATGTAACGGGGAGGCTTAACAAATACCAACATTGCTTACAACAAGCAACAGTCAGTTTATCTAGGTACTGAGCACATCCAAAATGCAACGACAGTCCTTTTGACATTTGGGACAATTTTATAGCACCTTCTAGGAATGAAGGTCTAACCTTCACCACCAGGTACTGTAACCTGCTGCTATTGGCAAGAAGCAGTTTTTACACTGACCATGTTCTCCGGCTGCTTTTAGTGTCGCTTCAGGATGTGTCGATCCAAGGGGGTTACGCACAAATCGTCGCCGGCGCCGCAAGTCATCTTCCCAGTAGTCAAGGCGCCAGAACTCACGAGGACGACTACAATGAAACAGAGGAGCCACATATGTTAGCAATTATCAAACAGCATGGTAGCACTGAATTTCTGCATAAAGCTCTCCTTGTTTGCGCTGCCTTTTTTTTTTTTCCTTTTTAACCTCCCCCCTTTCTGCAATCTTTTACTTAGGTATGTCCTTGAAAATAACAATATCACCTTCCAGTCTAAGGAACTCCTTTCCCTTTTTTCTTGGAAGGTGAAATGAGCACTAAATACATCATTTTGAAATGAATTGCTGACAGTGTGATCAGTTTCCCCACACTCTAGTGGCATGTGCTCCGATTTCAGCCTCATTTCAGCCTCAGCAGGGCACCTTTCTCAGTGACTGCATTTATAAACCAGAATAGGGAAAAGGCTATTATAAATATGGTATAGCATTACCTATATTAATCAAAGTCTGTCCCCCTTCATTTTTCTTCCTAATTTGTGCCTTTTCGCACAAGGTCACTAAATCATACCATGAATTCTTGGTCCAGAAAGTGTTAACTTTAATGAATACCTCAGTTACGTGGTTATGTATGTGATAATAAAATATTACTCTGTTTAGATGTGCAGGAATTTAATTAAAATAATCTCTTAAAATATTCATTACATTTAGCCCCTGAGGCTTAGAACAACACAAGAAAATGCATTTCTTTTCCATTTACTGTTTTTAAATAAACCATTCCAGAAGAGTGAAATAGCAATCTATTTTCAAGCAAATCAGATTGGATTTCTGCTTTATGCAGTTGTGTTTTTACATTTAATTAAAAACTACAGGTTATGATGTGTAATAATTGCTATATTGAAGGCATACTTTTAAAAAATTACATCGAGAAAAGGTTATATCAAATTCATGATTTTCCACTGTACGCTCCAAATATATGTATATCTTTTTAATATGGTCGTATATAAGTGCCAGTTACTATCTTGCAGATGATCATGAATGAATGCCATTGTAAAACAATATTTTAGCCCAGAGAATACACAGAAAACCCTACAATTTCAGGTATAGCAAAATAAACAAACATAAAAAGCCTGACGCAAAGAGCGGTTGTGATAGGTTTATAGCTTGAAAACCTGTATGCCCAAATATAAAACATTGGCTTTGTTTGTTAGTGTAACTAGTATTAAAACAATAACTGGCAATGTACATATATTCCATTCTTCTGGTCCAGGAGTCAATAAAAAGTATACTTGTCAACACTGAAGAATGAATAGCCATGGCTAATTTCCAGATCCCAATGTTAAAAATACTTGATATCTGTATTCTTAGTTTTGAGGTCTAAAGGCAGAAATTAGTTTTTAAGGTAAATCAAGGTTTCAAACAAACGTAGGAACAAAAGCCACAGTCATTTGCACAGCCCTCCTTTCAAACACAATTCACAGACATTAAAAATGTTGACTGAAAATAATTCTATGAAAATGGAGAATACCTTTGCAACCAGCTTTGATAAACTTGTGCCTTTTTCTAACATCAAGGAAAAGAGGCAGCGCTATTCTTCATCCTCCTGATTTTTTAATTTCAGAAAAATGCTGGAGTATTTGAAACAAATACCTCAATATCTTACATTCACACCGCATGTGTTATGCTCACGCTACAATTTGAATGCTTTGATTATAAAATCTAGCGATTTTGGAATAATTAATCAAACAAAGCAGTATAAAACACGGGAAGATTCAAAGCTCGATTAATAACTTCAAATTCTCCTTTAGTGATTATAGAAAAAAGGCAGAACACAGCTGGCTATGTGCATGCCTTTGATAGTCGGAGAGCATGGATAGGCACTTCATCATTCTGCCTACCTACATTTATCTGTTAAAATTATTATCAAATATCAGCCAGGATGCAGTCGTGAATCACAGACTGCTCCTCGTCTTCAGGGGAATGATACAATGAGGGTCTATTCATCAGTATGGCAATCGGCACAAGTAATTAGTTCCCTAGACTGAGATCTCCTACAAAGCTTATTTCACTCAGCACCACAAACATATGACAATGAAAAGCTAATGGAAGCCACTAAAATTTGTTAACCTCTTCTGCCATCAATCCTTCTGGTATTCTATGCCACAGTATTATGCAAAGATGGTAAATTATTAATTTGTCATTCATCTATCTTTCTACGGTTTTGATAGAATTAAGCGATGCCATTCTTCCAGATAATAATTAAAATTACACTATATTACAATAGTGTGCTAAAATTATTAGGAAAAAATAGGAAACTATGACCAGGGAAAGAGTTATCCTAAAACACGTGTCTTTAGTTCTGTAATTTTACTTTCCATTCAGCATATGAAATTTGCATAGGATTCCTTGTCCTTTACCAGGGTAATGACTATTCACAGGCAAAAACATACCTACTATTCTACTGCATATCTGGATATTTATAACTATTGCTAACCACTGTGTGATGGGGGGGTGGGGGAGGAACCTACTCTACTCATAGATATACCCAATAAAAAACTGTACGCTAAAAGTAAACACCTATTGTCTAATTCTTAAAAACGAGCCATATCTGAGAGCAGCTACTGGGACAAACGTGTATTAGTACCAATATAAGCCAGCAAACCAGATCTTTGATCAGATGATTGATCTTACAGGTAAGATGAATGGACTGCTCTAGCCCCATCCCCAAACAGCAATGGTGTATCACACCCACTTTACACCTTTACAGCCAGGGGGAGACAGATGTAAAGATTGCTCTGACTTGGCTGGACGTTGCCAGCTGAAAGACTGAAGCATAATGAAGCAAAGGGCCAAGTAACCAGCTTTCAAGAATAGTATAGTGCTGTTGACTAAGGGCTTTGTTTGTTTGTTTTAACAGAAGCTTCTGGCCCTGCAGTAAAGGCTGCCATATGGATTAAAGGTGCTATATGGACTGGATCAATGAACATAAGTACTCAATTAGTGTAAGTGCAAGAGCAACGTCCCTCAGGGGACCGGGGATTTATGAATTATAAATCGTATGATTTGCATGGATTTGTCAGGGGCCCCACTAACATGATACACCGTAATTGGTGGTTCCTTAGTAACAATATGGAATGAATAGAAGAAATACTTTGATATTAAATATGTCTCATTCAAATAGAATCACCATTACATTGCTTTCTTTTTCAAATAGTTCCCCAAACTGCCAGCTGTGTGCTCAGATATGAGATAAAACTGTCTTCTCAGACAGTAGCTATTTAGCTAAGTAGATCCTTAAAACTGTATAGAGATTAGATGAAATACACCACGTCCAATATAACCTGTATATCAGGATTTTGAGCATATAATTTAAAAAAATGTTTCTTCTCTGTGGTCAATGGGAAAAAGCTTACATGCCAACGTATCTTCATTCCAAGAACAAGACGATTGGAAAATCTATTTTCTCTGCCAGTTTCAAAGATTAACCCAATTGGAAACAAAGCATACCAACTGGCCTGCTACCTTTATTATGGTCTTATAAGAAATAAGTATTTCAGGCTTGGGAATTACCTTGAGGTCCTCATATCCTATAGGAGATTAAATTGAATTTAAGCAGTACAACCACAGCACAACGGAAGGATCATGCAATTGCTGAAGAATTACTTCTTGTAATGTTTTATCCACTGTATATTTCAAGATACTCTGCTGTCTTTACATCCACAGAAAAGAAGCAGTCAGCACACCAGTGCAGATAGAAAGGGGACTCTGCAGGGTGGGGAAAAGTACAAACAGTAAACCTACAAAAGCAATAGTTTGAGAGGTCCTGGAGCTGTACTTGGGCGAACAGCTAACCAAGAATGGATTTTAGCACACCACAGAAGTACCCATCCAGATCCTCATATTAGTGAAGTAATAAATAAAAGCAGTACGAGAAGGAGAAACAAAGAAAAAGAAAGGTGAAAGCAGCACAGCCTTACAGGAATCACCCGCAGAGGCAGCGGATGGTTGAAGAACTTCTGTCTAGAAGGCCACGTAGTCTTAAGGAAATCTGCACAGGGAACTAGAACGAACTCAAAAGCAGATGGAAAATAGACTGTGCATGCCTTAAAAACAGTACGTTGTCATGAGGACCCAAGACTAGCCTGCCGGTCATTGTACAGTTTATTTTTTTAAAAGAGAAATAGTTCTTGCTTTGGTGTACAGCAATTACATCCATTAAGCACAGATACGAAACATTAGCCAACGTGAATTTTGTACTGCTAGAAATTATTTCACAGATGTATCCAGAAGTCAAGGATGTTACCAGGCCACAGAATGAGAATACAGGTGGTGATCACACAGTAAGTGTAACACTCCATTCACATGTCTTAAATCTGCGTGAAGACACCAACATAAACTTCCATATGAGAGCCTTCTAATTAGAACTCTAATTGTGGAGTTAGGCAGGTAGGTCAATCTGCAAACCCAATCAATCCTCCAGCACTCCACGAAGGCCATCACAAGGCAATCAGTCAGCGATGCTGATTTCAAAGGTGTAACACAGAGCCATGGGCTATATTCGTTTAATAGACAACCAAATACAGAGTGGCAACAGCACTTATTCATCAGTAGCAACATCACAGATTTCATAAGAAACCCAGAGGAAAAAAAAGTACTGCAATTTCCTTTATCACTAACCACACACCTTCTATAACTTCTGGTTTTAATTTATTCAAATCTTTGGCTGCCATGGCTCATCAAATAGCTCATGCACAGTATCAGGTGCTACTTCTAAATTAAATAGGAATAGGAAATATTAGTGCCTCATTTTTAAGAAAAAATATGCTGGCTTTTTTTAATTCTGGTCAGTAGCATTTCTTACTCTACATCTAGGCAACCTTTAGCTTTCACATGAAATACTTCATGAACTCAAGCCAGACACTTGCTGCAAGATATGTAATTTCTTTTTTTTTTTTT
>WBMW01003729.1:18465-41014 GCA_013396635.1 Penelope pileata
AAAGAAGCAATAAACATTCACATTGAACTGTCAATGCAAAGATAAAAGTGATGAAGTTCTAGGAAGAACTGCAGAAATCTTGAAAGAATACCGCTAGCAGACCATAAGGCATCAATGCAATGTACCTGCTTTATCTTGCAAACTGAAATCCATTGCATTTTCATGCAGCTGCATGTCTAGAATATTAACTAAAATCTCCTGTATTTTGCATTTCAAAATACAACACACCTTTCTCCAACCAACTTGATAAAATGTGATATCAGAAATCAAGAAAAACATTTTTTGAAACTATTCATTCTTGTAATAAGCTTTCACAGATTAAAAACAGAAACCAAGTTACACCACAGCACATCAACACATTTAGATACGTCTGTGAGCATTATTCTAAAGAATGTTTTGTGTATAAACTGTTAATGATTTGTAATGTAATCAAAAATATCTAACATTTCAGGAAATCGAACACTGAGCTTAACACTGGTGAAGCACGGCACCAAAGATGCAGCTTGACAAGCAAGTTCTCAGCAGCAGCACCAAGTTCTGCACCTCACCCAGACATCCCAGGCAGAAGGGCTGTCGTTACCACCCAGTAAACCTAATCAGAGTACTGATGCAGTAGGAAAAGGCTTTCCCAGTAAATCAGGATCCCGATCTGAATCACAACATTGTCTGCATTACCAAAGCACACAGGAAAAGGTTTGGTTAGTATCAAAGTCAGCTGCCACTAAAATATTGTTTGACCATCTATGCTACCTCACTGTGTGTATTTCACAGCACTTCACTGATAACGCATCTACTTCAGAACATTAAAGATTAATTAACTCCCGGCAAGTGCCTTGAGATCTCTGGGAATGCTACCTACATTACCCGTATTTTCTTCAATGGCAAAACCAGTTAAAGAAGATGTACTCTCCTCCTCTCTCAGCTGCATTCACACAAGCATTCCCGGGCCTCTGCTGTAAACTGGATCACAGAATGTTTTCATTCTGTTTTATATCAGTAACCTGTTTACATTGCAGTCTAACCAACAACTATGTAACTAAAAATGAGAGAAAGAAGGAAGGAGAGGATGACTGAGAACATATTTAACATCAGGCAAGACATCATGTAATGCTATTCCAACCTTGGCAGAATCTGTACCCTCTCACAGTATCTCCATTCTTCTCTCACACAGACACTCATATTCAATATTTTCAGACAGATTTCTGCAATTGGAAATAATTGGGAGCCCTTAAGCAAAAACCATCATGCATAGGCACACTCTTAACCTCTGCCACAGTCGCTGTTGTAGCAACAGCAACTGGTCATAACAAAAGGCCAAGGCCAGTGAGTAAAACTTCTTTGATATAGCATTAATTATGCAGAATATTAATGTAATCTATTAAATTAGCATCATCTACTTGCTTCTAACTCTTCTCCAAGACAACATTTAACTTTGTCTATAAGGGATTTTCCAAAAGATCTTTTGCCTTCATCTGCATGTCAGTGTTACCAAAAGGTGTGGATTTCTTTTCCTGGTGCTTTTAGGAGAGAAAGTAGTGCCATTCTTTCTCACCTCTTCCAGAAGAAATAGATGTGCAAAGTAGAGCGTGAGCTTCTGGTATGAGGTCTGCACAGAATTAGCACAGGGCTGTTACTCCAGGGACCCCTGTACAATCGTAAGATTTAAACTGTACCAAGGTCCCTTTTGTGCTTCCAGTGTAAAGAAAGAAAATGGAGATGTCGGTAAGGGAGACGTCCTACCAGATGTTTGATGCTATTTCTCCATATAAACACAACAGTACAAACAGCACAGATCTGTAATTCATAGGTTTGCATTTTAAAAACCAGTAGAAATGTTGTTTGTGGGCTTTAATACAGTAAATAGTTAGGATGTTATTTCTGTCTCAGCCATCCATTAGACACTGCAGTCACAACTCTCCGCCCAGACTTCCCTGTTTCTATCCTTTGAATTACACGAAAAATCCATTCCCATCTAACAAGTATGCAAAACAAAAGAGGAACAATGCCAATTTCAGATATCAGAGACTCTTTTCTGCATTGACAAGCTTTGAAACTCTCATTAAAAAGCAAATCATAAAGAAACGATGATAAACGTTTCAGTCCTCCTTTACACATTATAAAGAACCATGTCAGAGTAAAGACAAGCCCACCTTTAAGGTGCTGCTGTCCTAGACAATGGTGTTTTTAACTTCCAGTTTAAAAACAGCTCTGTTTATGTATGAGTTTATGTACGCTCTTCTTTGATCTTTATTAACCCCTTGGTGGCTACCCACATCTGCAGCTTTTTTGGGAGCAGCATTCTTTGAAGTGCTGGCATTCCAGTGCACACTGATACTTCAAAGCAGGCCCACTTCAACACACGATACAGCACCGATCACGTACACTGTGACCACTAACTTATCTTAGCCTGATCTTATTTTGTTCACTCTAAAATAAAGATGCACTGTTGAAGACAGTCATCTTGCAACACAGTTCAATTCTTCTTGTATTTCCATCAAGATCAATTATAAATTAACTGAAAACTATTCTATTTCTCTATAAGTAGTAAGTTAACATCAAACCTTTCTGCTGGCTTTGAGTAAAATTAGTTCAAACGTGATTCAGGCATGGAAGAACAAACGTATAGCAAATTTGCAAATGGATGCTTTCGCTTAGTTGTTCAAAAGTCTTTCCAGATCTTGCACGTTCTACACATGATTGTAGTTAACAAGTTTCGTTTTTCAAAATAACTTCAGTTCATACAGATCCCTAAAGTGCTACTCATATTACAAATAACTATTATATCTTCCAAAAACAGGTGCACTTGATTCTATTGCTTTTATTTTTTGATGTTTTTCCGATAATGCAGAAATTTAGTCTGTAGTCATTAGCATCCCTCCTTCGCAAAAGCAAACAATGGAGCATAACAATATGGGTTGGAGGGTGTATCTACATAGGGTAAAGGAGCTAGATCAACCTTTATCCACCTTCTTTGCCATTTCTACTGGCTCTGATGCTTTTCACCTTAAGCACATACAGGTCCTTTCTTTGCATCTTTTCACACAAATAATTCCCCACAGAACATACGATGATTCTGTAACGTGTGCTGAAATGTTATGACTCAGATTCATTCTTTCCAGTAGCCTGGAATTTCAGATGACAATCCTTCACCACGTCTGTATACACAGATCAACTTTTCACCAAATAAGAAAATCTCCTCAGGTCTGTCATTTCATTTGTAAATCGTTCTAACCCAAAGTATTAAACACACGAATTATACTAAAGCATTTTCCAAAAATCTTAAACTGGCCCCACACTTTTCAGCTGCACTGCCATTACTTCTAGAAGAAACAGGATGAAATCACATTCCCACATATCTGCACTTTAAGAGCTGTGGCTAACCTACATCCTTTTCCTTTATGGCTTTCTTAACAGCTGGATACTTCTCTTGCTTCCATAAAAATGTAACAGTGCACCCCTCCGATTCAGCAAATACTTTTCTGCTGGATACTCTTCTAATGCCAGTTCAAATTGTTATTTTTTTAAAGGTCCTCTGCCAGAAAGGTCTAAACTGACTGTATTATCCTTGCCAAAACTTTCGCTCTACTTCTTTTTCCCCAAAATAATTTGAATTAATGTATCTAGAAACTAAGTGAATTCAGCAATTCAATATACACGAAAGAGAGGAATAGAAAAGATGACCAAGACTTAGGTACAACATCTACAGCATTTCAGTCACAGAATCACAGAATGAACCTATGTGAGGTCTGTTAAAGTTCACTTGTCTGCTAACTAGCCTGCCAAAACAGATTTTCCATTCAGGAAAGAAGATCATATTAGTCCGTGTGATAGGAAAGATTGTTCTCCAAATTATCAGAGACAGAGCAACTCTAGCCTGCTTACACATTACTTTTTTTTTTAAACCTGGAATAATCAAGAAAGCTATCTCCAAAGTCTGTAAATGACTAGATACAATACATATGTATACATATATGTGTATATATACATGTATATATATTTTTTTGTGGACAGAATTTGAGCACATCCAGGAAGAAAAGGAAATTCCTCCTTCAAGCTCTTGCTTAATCACAAATTAATTTGAACACACTTGCTCCTCTGCTTTGAAGTGTACCATGGGGAATAGGTAACTCTCTGAAGTCAACTGCAGGTTCAACTATTGTTAAAAATATATTTTGGAAAAAATATTATCAGTTTGGATTGCAGGTGAGGATACGGAAGTCTTGCAGACCATCTGACTTCAAAAATCACTGTGCATTTCTCCTACTCTGCATAGGAATGATGATATAATTCAATCCAAAGTTTGCATACTTTCAAAACCAAACAAATAAAAACAGCAACAAAAAAGCACCACTGTTCAAATGTGGTTTCAAGGCTAACACTTCTGTCAGAGATTTAATTCAGGATTTAAATATCCGAGGCAGGCAAAAATCTGGGAAATGACTTCATCCTGTGATGATTGCAGGAACATATGTAAGAAAGAGTCCAAGTAACTGCAAACATCATATCACTCTGAGAGACAGGAAACAATAAGTGCAAGCCAGCAAGACCACTCAGGCACATGGAGCAAGACTCCTAACTGTTACCACACTACCACAGCGCAACCAGGAAGCAACAATCAGACCCCAAAACCTTTAAAAAGGTTTAACTTTTTAAATACATTTCTTGCCTGAAAGTCTTGTAAAAGGTCTGTAAAAATTAAAACATCATCAAATTATGAAGAAGCACCCTTTTCCAGACCACACAGAGAATACAGTACTTAGTCAAGCTTTAAATGAAGGAAAAAGTAACCTGAAAACGCACCTTATCTTCTATCAGAGCATTATCACCATTGTACGTGGTCAGTGAACCAAAAGGTTGGCAGTTAACGTGCATGGCACGGAGGCAACTTCCAAACTGCTCCCTCACACAGCCTGCAAGGGAATATGCCGCCCAGGAGCAGCTCCTAGCCAGGTGGCAGCATCCACAAGAACTAGGTAAGAAATAGCACCCACGCTGTGCCACTGAGGCTGGAGAAGCAGCATTAAGGGATGGCAGTCGAGTCAGGTGAGACGAAATGTTCACAAGACTGGGAGCTGATGAGGGAAGCTCTATTTGGAAAGGTGGAAGTGTATGTTTCAGGTGAATGTCAAGAGGCAGGAAGGCACTCTGTAGCCAGTTCTTCTGTTCATGCTAATAACTGTCATCTAACATTTAGATAATTAAAGTGCTACTTCATGTGTGATCCCTGAGTTCTAATTCGACCTTGCCTAAGCATCTGTAGCTTTATTCACCCACCCTATTGAAGCTAGCCAAGATCTACTGATAGCCAAGGGTCAGAAAGCCTCTGAAGACAGTAACCATCTCCTTCTGAAAATCACACCTATCCCCTGGCAACATTAATGAAAGCCAAGTGCAGAAGCCATCCTAAGTAACACCACAAAAATTGTCAAAGGGTTACTTGCAGAAAAGCATAAGCAACCTCAGAGTGCTAAACCACCCAAGATTCTTTTAATATAATAATTCAAGGGCTTACTCTTGGGGGATGAAAGCTTGTATGGTGACACATCACAGGCAACCAATTGAGAAAATGTAAAATTTTTTCTACAATTATTTTAAGCTGGAGAAATCCAGCTACTGCTGACTTGGGAAGAAACATTTGCACTCAGCAATACAGAGACATTGCAATACTCTTTCCTCCCTGTATCCTTACTTTACATTCAAAAAATGTTAGAATTTAAATCTATCATTAAAGAACAGGATCGGTAACAAAAGCTGCATAGAGCTTAGATGCAACAACACAGGAAATGTTTCCTATTTCATTCCAGTGACTTAGAAATGAGCATACCTGCCCCCCACTCCCAGCTTCTTTCCCCTCTTTGTCAGCATTCACAGAGACACACGCTAAAAGACAATTAAACCATTTTCTTCAGTGATGCTATTAACTCTCTTGACAAGGTTTCCACAACTCTTCCCTTTCCAGCCTGCTACTTTTTTATTTGCTGTTAAGATAAATTTACTAGCCCTCTCAGCAACCAGGAATCAAGTCAAATGCGAGAAAAAAAAAAAAAAAAAACAAAAAAAGAACACAAAAAGAACATAGTAGAAAAACAATACACCTTCAACATGGGAACCCCATCATGGAGAAGGATGTGCGCACAATGCTGTCATCCACAACCGGAAATAATAAGCCCCACACAGCAAAGAATCCCTGTCCCACTGCTCCTCAGCACCACTGAAGCATTTCCCCACCAGAGGGGACAATGGAGCAATGTGGAGTAACACGCTGGAGTGCACCCAATCACATCACTCCAGCAGCACCACAAACAGCCTGAGGCTGCCTGTCCTCCCCACAGCAGGGGTGTGATGGCACCTGTTGGACAAGAGCCCCAGCATGACTGCCTCTTTTCTCACCAAAAGGTTAGCCTCAAATTCTGTGTCCAAAAATGTCAGTGTCTCTGTCAGTTTCCAGCTATTTTCAGCTCAGGGGAGTTACTGAGCCTTGTGTGGCTTGTCTGTTACCACTCCTACGTGCTTCTCCTCCAAGTACTCATCCAGAGCGGAGAAGCAGACTTCAAACAAATGCGAGTATCAGTGGCCTCAACCCTAAGGGTCAGAGCACAGATATGGGGAAGAATTACTACTGTGAAAAACAGCAAGCTGGGACTGTGCTAATTTCTTTTCTAATATGTCATTTAGGCATCAAAGTGAAGAGTTTTAAGTGGCCTAGAGAAACCTTAGTTTCTAGACTACAAAATTCCATTTGTGTGTGTATAAATCAAGTACCTATACAGTACGTGATACTGTTGGCGTTCATGAAAAACAACTGTAGGGACACTGAAGAGAGCAATCCTTTAGGTATTACAGAAACTCCTATCAAAATTATAAATTGCATATTTAAAATCCAGAATGCAAACGTGAGAACAGAACAGTTCCCTGGAACAAACATACAATTCTCCACTTCTTTTTTTCTAGAAACATTAATTCTTGTCTTCTGTAAATTCTTCAGAGAAGATTATTTAAGACATTATCACTGTTAAATTATCGTGCATATATCTAGAAGCATACGTTAGGCATACTGCACCACAATGCACGTTTTCTTCCTTGAATGTGATCTTCCTCCCACATACATAAACTGTATGTGTAATTATCTGTAAAGTCACATCTTTCTCCATTACTCAGCTTAAGAAATAATCGTGTACTATCCCTGTTAGACTGAGCTAACGTCTCTTTTCAGTAGCTTATGATGAAAAACTAAAGAACAAACATTTTGATACAGCACGTAATACAACTATTCCAAAAAACCTGGTTTACAGAGTTTGTTAGCTCCATCACATAATTTATTTTTTTCCCCGCTCAAGGAAAATAATAATCCTGAAAGTTTTTGGGTGTTTTTTTTTTTTTTCCCTCCCTCTCTAATTCAGGCTGACAATCAAAATTGAGAAAATATTGTTTCATTTCATCATGAAAATCAAATGTTTTTACTTTCAAAATAAAAAGGTCCTGCATTTTGTAAGAGATATCAAGGATAAAGTGAAAAGTTTTCCATTGTTGTAAAAAAATATTTTCAGATGACAAACCATTCTTTCTCATTTGGGAAGGACAATGATTTCAGTTAACAGTGAACACAGCTCTAGAGAAAAAATAATAAAAAAAAAAACTATAAGCAATTCACTTTGCTTTAAAGCGATTTATGAATTTTAATTTGGATTGTTTCAAATATAGAACGTACAAACAGCTACTAGTAGAACAGTTTTCAGCTAAAAATTAAAAATACAGTAATGAAAACAATGGCAAAAGGACTCAAATAAAATCCGATCTTTTGCTACAGCTTCTCAAGGTCACCAGGATTCATTTTCAGTATCATGCACCATTAAAATTTACTTTGTTGTACTAGTCACTAAGAGGGATAGAGAATATGGCTTTCACAAGAGGGATGGCTTTCATCTAAACTTTCACCCTCTTTATAGGGAATAACTTCGCTAAACTTTGGAAATGAAATACATGTGTGAGGCGATACGGGAAAGCAGCAAATCACAGCAATAGCTAAGGATTACTTACCGAACCATATGATAGAAGTAACCAATCTTTGATACTAATGGCTGCAAGATGCTATTTGCCCCCAAAAAATTCCAGTGAGCGAAGAGGCCAGTAAGAGAAGAGAGCTTGACAATTGTCAGAGATTACAACGTGCCATGTGATCTGGGGTTCAGAAATTAACACATTAACAAACATAACAGGCTCTTCCACTGAATTTATTCTGTGGCACAGATTGGATGGCTTTTGAGTGCTTTTGATAAGAGGTAAGTTTGTAGGTAATTCTGATTGCCCAGAGATCTTCTAAGGTATTATTTTATCCTTATTAAATTTTAATCATTTGGAATAAAACTTCATATGTCAAAATCAGCTATGTTAAGAGAATTTTAATTTTTCTACATAGAAGCGGTCGCTTAAAGTATTTATTTGGTAATTTCTGTACAAAGCTGCCAAATACAGCCATGGTGATGGCCACATTTGTCATCACCGTTTGCATACAATCAGTAGATGCCTGCTAACAGTAAAACACCTCGAACATATCGCCCATCCTTCCCTTGGTCACTCCTCTCTGATACCCCCTTCTCATCGGCCCAGACTGTGACTTCATGTTTGTCTAATTCATGGAGAACAGTCTTAGTTCCTGTCCGCAACAAAATATGCGTATCTCCACAGACCAAGGACAATTCCAGAATATCACTTTAAAAAAAAAAAAAAAAAAAAAGCCTACACTTTCTCTGAAGTGGCTGTTCTAGAGAGATTAAGACACATTCAGACAAATAAAATTTCTCTTGTCTTTCTCCAGTGCTCTCTACATTCATTACAACATGAGCAGCACAAAGGAAGAAATTACTTCATCCACACAGGGAACAGACAAAGCGCCTTTCTTGTTGAGACAAGAAATAAAGCATTTAAATGTGGAAGTCGCTGAAGATAAAAATGTGAGTTGAGAGGCCACAGGGAAGGGTGATGTTGACATGATCTGCTGGGGATCAAGAAGAAAAAAGAGAACAGGGTTGGGAAACAGTAGGACAAGAGGAAGGGTAGAAAAAGGGTGACAAAACCAGGTCTGCCCAGGACAAAACCATGGGGAAAGCAAATCGGAAATCTGATGGAGAATGAATGGGGACAAAAATTACAGGCAGGCAACAGCACAAAGGGGATAAATAGAGGAGAGAGGGAAGAGAGGCAGAGGAAGGAACACGAGAGAGAATATATTTTCATCTAATTAAGGACTGTGCTATAGTTAACACAAGCAGTGGGGCTTATTAGGACATTACAAGTGATTCTGATTCTATTGCTTCCTGAAAATGGGACCTTATAATCTTAATGTTGTTTTACAAAATCTATCTGGTGCTTATTTTGCATTTTTCCGAAGAGAGGGCGTGAAGCAGAGTGTACATCTAATATGTAGCATTACCACTTCCAGATTTTCTCTATCATTAAGTGATCTTGCAGTTGCTCAATAACACGGCAAAGATTTCAATTCTACAAGACATTCTTTGGAACAAATGTCTTGGCTATCTTATTTCCCCTTAAAATTGAGAAGAGCAAATACCTCCCCAATCTAGAATCACATCTCAGTATCCTCAGCAGGAGTAGCAACAGCATCATGAAAGTTATCAAACAAATCCATCCAAAACTGTCAATTTTGTAATGACGCTAAGGTTCTTTAAGCGAAGACAGGTACCACTGTGCTTTTTCATGTTTTAATCATGAGTGTGCTACCACATTCAAGCACACAATGGAGTAAGGCAGAGCTGGAAAACAATTTTAAGAACATACAGAGCAGAAATAGCCAAAAGCTTTAAAATGACTTAATGAGGGCCACAAAGCACATTAGTACAAAACTGAAGTTCCTGGCTCCCAGATTTGATATGGTCTCTCTTTCAGCTGTTCTTTAAATGAAAATCTCTCAAATAGTTATTTACAAGGGCTGCTCTGAAAGTAATGCCTCCTATTTTGTGAGGCTGGCCCATCACATCGGAGGCAGATGTTGGTGGGATGGCTGTAAGCAGTTGATTGAACCTTCCCACCAATATTCTGTTCTATGTTGTTGCCATGCAACAGATGGCAGCAGAGGAGCAGTCTGACCAAATGGCACCTGACATGGAAGTGCAGATTAAGCAAAGGTGTGGAACTGAATTCCACATTCCAGATGGCCATGTCAATTTTTATGAGTGCAGCATGCATAGCTAATGGTGATGGCTATGTTGAAAAATAATGTTTCGTAGCTGAGAATTTGCTCTATCAAATAGTGTTATTGTGCTCTTTGTATCTGTTGTCATTTCCATGGAAATAAGTAGGAGGCATTACTTTCAGAGCGGCCTACGTATAAGGATGCATCAGGGACTAGTAAACACTGAAGTTGACAACTACATTTCTCTTATTCCTTAAAAGTTTTGGATCGAAAAATGTTTGCCTTCCTAAGGTAGAGAGTACTCATAGACATAACGTGCTGTGCTCATAATTTCAAAAATACTGTTTCAGTAATCAAACATTAACGCTGCTATTTAGAACCAGAGGTCATAAGAGATTTATAATAAAACTTACAGATACAAATAGCATGATATTCCTTTATCTAAAAAGAAAAAAATATTCTTGTATTTCTAGCATTATCGTACTGTGAAATAACATTTTCCCCTTAAATACAGTACTACCCACAAGCATATGCTTTGTGTTTCTAAGTATCATTAATAAGGAAGTAGCCTTAAAGTCCATTCAAGTAAAGGGTCAATATTCCTAGACCTGACATACAAAAGGACTTCTAAAACCCAAGCTTGTCATTTTTTTTGTTTATTTTATATCTATTTTTTGCTCTTGCTTAACCTCCTTTGAAGTTAGTCTTCAAAGCTTCAATATCAATTGGAATGCAGCATTAAGGATTTTACGACACTATGCTGCTTAAACTTTTATTGTTTTGTTGAGAAATCATAATCAGAAGGATTAAGCTCTTGTATTTGGCTTTTTGTCTTTTTTTTTTGTAATTTACTCTTTTTTTTATTCCAATTCCATCATGCCATAAATCTGCAGTACACCGTTTTTAGTCTTTGCACAGACAAAATAATGCAGTTTACACTTAAACATGTTAAAGAAAAAAATTAACGTTCTTTATCATTTTCTAGCAGAGACAGTTAATACTCTCAGGCTACATTAATAGAATCTTTCTGCCATTGTAGAAAGTTTGATAGCACTCTTATTTCAACGTCTGAATTTTTCTCCTTTTTTTGACAAAGACAAATGATTGCCATCAATCAAGATCCAATCGGGTATACACAGAGTCAAGCAAATGCATCACTCTTTACTGGTTTTCCTGCTATTTGTGCAGGCTTTGCTCCATATTATTTTATAGAATGATCAAAAAAGCAGCCATAAGATAGATCATTCACACCCACCGTAAAATTAACTTTCATGAATAATGAGAGTTCTAAACCTCAGATAACGTATATGTTTTACAGAAGATATTGCTGGAGTTCATTTCTGGCTAGAGATTATGTAAATGATACTATATGACCTTTATCATTACAAACAGGACATGCAAAACGCATATTATTTCATACATCATTCTAAAGCAAGTCAGTACCTACAGGAGAATCAGTCATTTATAACGTTCATGGCGAAGTGCTAAGGTTGCAAGAAAATGATATGATGTACTTGTGATATTTTTGACCACTCCTCCCCCTTAACCTGTTACTTAATGTGTTTGTGGACATACTAGAAGTAACAAAAACACTTTTTTGTCCTCGCTTTTTCTTTAGAAGGAAATTAATACTTTCTTTCTTGGTAAATCATTTATCTCAAGACTAAACCACGCTGATAATAGTCATTTCTGTCAATCAAGGGCAATTATACTAAATTAATAGTAATATAGAGCTATAGACATACAATGAATATTTCCATTTTTTATGTAAAACAGTATTTTAAATCACTTATGTTATTTCGTTATTACTGAACAATAAGCTAAGTAAAGTTAAATTACTTAAAGATTTCCCAAAGATAAATGGTACCATTCACTGTGAAGGCTAGACAGTAGATCCACATATGGAATCAATGACAAACTCTATGAAAGATGCAGCCAACCAAGCAGTGCTCAGACAGCATTGTTCCAGACTTCTCTTTTTTGCACCAATGAAGAACAAGAAGAGTATGAAATGTGTTTTAAATTTAGAGACTTACATAGCCCTTAAGTATTTAAGGACCCTCATCAAAATAGCTAAGTACACTAATACAAATATATAATATAATTATTAGTTTATATTATAAAAATAATATTAAAATATCATGCAGTCATCAAACAAAGGCCATTTCCAAAACATCAAGTCTTCGGTATCACCAAGCAATAAAGTGATAAATTTGGTTAAACTGATGGAATATTATTCTTTAGTCACCAAGTAAACCATGTTACACAGCTTATCAGTTCTTCATTCTCAACATTGATTTCAAACCTTCTGTTTACCATTTCTGTCCTCTGACTCCATATTTTTCCAATAGAGGTTCACTGGCTTCTGCTGCTCTACTGGACATCACAGCTTTTATTACTGATCATCCGCACATAATAAGTGGGTTGGAGTCATATTCCCAACTTCACGCTCTGGGACCACTTCTCCAGTACAAGTATACAAATAACCCTCGTCCTTAAAACTCCTTAGTCTTTCACTACAATAGACAATTGCTCTTGCTACCTGGGTGGGTGATCCCTTTTTACCGGGGACAGACATTGGAAGGCACGTGAGGGAAAAGAAGGCTGGAAAACAATACTTTTCAGTCTTCAGAGAAGAGCAACACAGCACAGAATCAAATGATACTGGGCATCTCACTGAAACTAAGCTTCCCACATATCAGCACAGATACTGTAATTTCTCATCTTCTCAGTACCAAGTAAGAAATCTTGGACTCTAAACTGAGGAACTACTGAAAATGCAGAGCATCTAAAGTCAACAGCTGCTTTACTCTTTGAAAAGTATGCTCTGGCCACCACTTCAAAAATTTAGCAGAGGACACTCCTGCCCTTTCTCTCTCCTGTGCACCAGATTGCCATCTGTAAATTGAGAATAACTATGAGTTACTGTAAAAAGGTGCTCTGAAGATTTGCGAAGTCAAATACTGTAACACAAGCATTATAGAAAAGCTCATGGGCTTTTGTATTCATTACATTATTTAGATCTATTTCACAGTTAGAAGCAAAATAAAAGTTACATGAAATTCTGAAGAAAATTTTAACGTAGCAAGGAGGAACTGGACTACTGACAGCAATTCAAGCGCAACCATTTGAATAGCAGCTTAGTGGTTGCTGCTTTTTGCACTAAGTGTGACAATGGTCTCCTGAAAACAAGACCATGAAATCTTCCAATGAAGAACACCTTTACACTACCTACAAGGCCAAAATATGGTTGAATGAGTCACGTAAGTTCTGACACTCACTAAACTTTTAAGCTCTTCAATTTGTAACTTCATTAACATAGGGAGCTGTGGTGGTGAAAAGCCCCTCAATTGGAAAGACAGAAAACAGGGCAGGGAATGTAAAAAGGAGAAAATAATAGAAATAAGCTATCACTTTGAAAATCATAGGCAGTCCAGATTTTGTAAAAACCAGGTTTATGAAAGAAGATAAGCTTCTGTCTGGTTGGAATTTATCATAGAACACTTCCCACATGTTCAAGGCAGTAACTGCCAGCCAACTAAGATTGTCTGCAGTCATCCTTATCTGTACAGGCTGTTTTTTAAAACAAACATGTAAGGTAATTTTCTTTGGAAGGGTCGAGCCAGGGTAGACATCTCTGTGTGATGCTCAGAGCTTCAGAATTGCAGTTGAAATGCTGTGACCCTTCTCCCCCACACTTTAAGAGGCAGAAGCCCTTATCTAACACATTCAAGAAACTGGGGAATTCTGTCCTAACAGACTTTCAAATAGCATCAGTGACATATGAGGGGTGCTCTGAAAGTAATGCCTCCTATTTGTTATGTTGGCCCACAATGTCAGACGCAGATTTTGGTGGGATGGCTGTAGAGGTTGAACCTTCCCACCAATATCCCATTCCATGTTGTTGCTGTGTGACAGACAGCAGCAGAGGGGCGGTCTGACCAAATGGCGTCTGACATGGAAGTGCGGATGAAGCAAAGGTGTGGAATTGAATTTCTTCATGTGGAAAAAATGGAACCCACTGACATTCATCAATGCTTGTTGAACATTTCTGGAGATGAAACAGTGGATGTGAGCTCAGCAAAGTGGTGGTGGTGCATTTCAGCAGTGGTGACAGCGACACGAAAGACAAACCATGTTCCAGACAGCCATGCAGATTTTTACGAGTATGGCATGGAGGAGCTTGTTCATCACTGGCAAAAATGCATAGCTAATGGTGGTGACTATGTTGAAAAGTGGTGTTTTGTAGCCAAGAATTTGCTCTATCAAACAGTGCTATTGTGCTCTTTATATCTGTTATGGTTTCCATGGAAGTAAATAGGAGACATTACTTGCAGAGCAACCCATGTAGATACATAGCCAGGATGCGGTTAAGTGAGAACACCACAAAAAAAAGTAAATATAAAGTTACTGCGTAGCCTTATTTCATAGAAAGTTAAAGCTGTGTCCATGCAAATACACACTATTTATGCTTGTGTAACTAGAACAATTTCATCCAGTGTTTTTAAAATTAAACATTATAACACTGAACGTAGATCATCTTTCCTTCTTCCCTTCCCTCAACGTCAAGTCTTTAAGTACTTAATGGGTGTTTTGCAAATGAAGAAGCAAAACTGCTTCAGACAGGTTCTTTGCAATCCCAGACCAAGTATTACAGGTTTTAACAACAGACATACACTAAGGTTTCACAAACGCTTTGATTCACACAAGCAATGACAGTGATCTCTCACCCAACGATGCTCCTCCAATGAGAGGATCAGATCTTGGAGAGAGATGCACTCCTCCTCTCCATGGGCGGCCCTTAAAACAATTTGCCTGTGCTCCTCAGGCCAGCCACACCCCTTACTCCAGATGCTCAATCACAGCTTCAGGCCATGACCTAACAGTTCCCCTAAAACGGGATACAGGTATCCTTCATCTCACCCTTCCCTAAAGGCATTGTTTTCATCAGCTACAGTGCTCTCCTCTTCCAGAGCTCTCTGAGCTTTTCATCCCTTTTTCATGTCCCCCATTCTCCTGGTCAAGAGCCCTTCTAGAAGTCTTCGCATCCCTTCCCACCAATAGGCCTGTACACACTTCTGTTTCCTGCTTTTCTTGCCATTTCATTCCACCTCTCTCTTGATATCTAAAACTGTCATGTGGAGTTCAGGAGTAGAAACACTGTAGTGCAGAAATACAGTAATTCAGGTTGCCACTTACTAGTTTCCTGTTTGCCCGCTACTGGGTCATTTGATGACAATGCATATGCTAAGCAAATACCAGGAGTTCCATATAACACTCATTTTCCCCTCTCCAGTTCCCTAATTATCCCTGAAATATTAGCGTTCTTAGCACTCATGGTTATCATGCTTCCCCATTAAGCACTTTCAGCCATTCTACCAGAGCTGCCTTTGAATCCATGGCAACATCATTTACCAAGACCAACAGTGCCCTAAGAACAAACCCAAGGGAAGGAATTTTAAAATGTAAAACAGGAAACTGTCATCAGTGCAAGACCTAAGCTAATCAGCAGTGCTGAATTACAGATCAAATAGACAGCACCACCTATGTATTGTAAATTTATTTAAACTGTTGTGAAGAAAACAATCTTTTTAAGAGTTTTTCTTTCTCCTCTTAACCATGTTCCAAAACGTGAGAGTAAGTGTATCTCCAAAATTATGCCAGCATAAAGCACTGACATAAATTGGATATTGCAACGCTGAGCACCTATGCTGTTTGCATTACAGCATGCAGAAAATGCAAATATCGCCTCAAAGAGGGAGATATTAATCATTTTCTAATACATGCACCTGAAAAAAAGATTGAAAAATGGAAGGCAAAAAACAAAAGAAGCAGAAATAAGAACAGTTTTATTTCTGAGCTATGCTTTACTCTAGCACCCTAAATCCTTAATGACCTCTTTCTGATCATGTTCTAATACATTAAATGCTTAATTATTATATGTTTAACATTATTGTGTCACTGTGTAATTTACTTAGAAGAGATTGTGCAGAGTTCACCTTGCCTATATTGTAAAATCTAAGCCACTACAATAAGAGATAAAATTAAAGACAACTGTTTTTTGCATTTTGTCTTTAGAGTACATAAAATCATCCCTGCTCCTCAGTTTGAGCCAATAAAGGCATCAGATATAACAATTCAAGATAAAAACATGTTATGTTCGATTTAAAAGCACAGTTAGCAGAAGCAAAATTGGCCACGTGGTACGAAACAAACTGATGATGTCATGCAATGGCAATATCATTAAATCAATTTGCTTCTACTCCATGTCTTTTTTTTTTTTTCCAAGCCTTGTCTTCTGCTCTTTAAGGAAAAGAACTTGTACTGTCATCAACTTTGTTCAAACACAAACTGTGAAGCCTGGATAGGCATGATGTGAATATAAAAATAATTTACATGGTAAAGGTAAATTATAACATACTTGCAGGATTAACTGAGGGCAAACGTTAGCTTAGCCAGGGATGCAGGCATGAGAGTTTAACGTCTGGCTTGTTCCTTGACCTAAACAACTTCTAGATTGATGTCTAACAGCACATTCTACCATACAGTAAAAAAAAAAAAAGTTTATATTTCTCAATACTTCCTTGTTTATGTATTTCAGATTTTTGACCAAACAAAAGATATGTAATGACTTAATCCCTAAAACACTGTTCAAATGGCACTATGTGTATATCATGTAATTAAATCAATAAATTTTCATGGCCCAGTGTTTACCGTTTGCTGCAGAATAAATTGTAGTACAAGAACTGGTTACAGCCGTTATACTGCTAATGTGGTAAGTACTATGGAGTCAGTTTGAGTAAACTCTACGGGGTTACAAGGTCGAAATAAAGGACTGCATAATTTATCAGATCAGGCAAATCATTTTGCAAGTACAGAGTTAAGTGCGGCATTAGCTTGAGATTACCGTCTTTCATGAATAAAGGTTAGAATCAATGTTTATTCAGCCATACTATAGATGGCATGTCCTGTATAAACTTCATTCATTTAAAGAAATCCTTCTTGACACTGTCACTATTTACAGCACTGGAACTTAAGTAATGCATACTGTTCTTTTGGGATTACTATCCCAAACCATCTAACATTGCTGATCTTTCAAAATACCAAGTCCTAGATTTTCAAAAAAACACCTCAAGAAACACTACGCCTTTCAGCAATGAGAACGCTTTTTACTTCCACAAAGTTTATTGACAAATTTAGTCACAAAAATAATGTAATTACAATCTGGTCCATATAATATAATCTAAAATGTGCTGTGACATCTTTTCATGGCATATGAATAAACAAAATCTAAGGAAACCAGCACAAAGGCCATCTAACAACCTAACAACCAACAATGTATTTCTGATTTTTCACAAAATTTTACTGCTAATCTCAATTTATGACCAATTTTACTTTTGATTTCTACATTAAAACATTAATGGCTCCCTATTGCTGTTCACCAGTTACAAGTTCTGCATTCTTTAAGCAAGGTGAACCATATAAGAAATTAAGAATAAAAAGAAAAATAAAATTAATTAAACCAGTGATGATTGACTACCTGAACATAACAGAATAAAAGTGTTTTAATTTTTTTTTTTTTTTTTTTTTTAATGAAGTAGAAATTCAGTTGCACTGGAATACATTTCATGCTGGAATTTATTAAGAAGTAAACCTACAGAGTTTTTTTTTGTTGTTTGTGATGGAAGGAAAAATGTATTTAGGAGTAAGAATTAAAAACTATTCATATATTTAAGCAGCAGTACTAAGAATATTGAAACAACAGCAGAATGACAGCCCCATCATATCTACAAACAATAAAGAGAACAATAGTCAGGCTCCATTTCACAGTCAAAAATTTCTTGGGTGATCTAGCTATCCAAAATACCTACCAGGAACTGGAGACTAATTTCTGTGGCATCAAATCACTTTGTATTCACTAAAGAGGAGAAAACTCACAGACACATATACTGTGTGAAGGCTTCCCCTTAATGGAACAGCCGAAGGACCTGCATCCCTTAAAATACGATGTTAAGTGTTTGCACATTTATGATCCTCAACAGTAATCTACCTTATTAATACAAACATCTACCTGCAATTCATATATACTATATCCATGAATTGAAAAATTATTTAACACTATCAAGGACTATTACTAGAAGTACGTGTTTTATTTCAGGTATGAAGGATGAGTAAATTAAAAGGTTAAACAGAAGACATGGCATTAGTAAATAAACAAAGCAGATAAAAATATCCGATTGCTCCACCATTTAAACAGGGTCGAGCATGAACCGATCATGGCTAAACTGTGCTTTTTTAAAATCTAAATAAATGTGTAACTCCCTCACAATAGCAATACAGTAGGTCCCAACCACCTGGTGAGAGATCACTGACGACCACTTCCTCCTGATGCTGTACTTGCCGAGCTGCTGCGTTACCGTGATAGGAAAGCATGGCTTCAGACATCAAGTTGCATTGTTCCATGTTATCCCTATCTACTCCACCACCAAGAAAACACCCAGAGTAAAATAATTTCGTTACAGTTCATAGTGACAAGCCTGCTTTCAATAACAAAATGACAGTTGGGGATGGGATAATTACTACAGACTGGAGCACTAGACTGTGTTTAGAGTTGCCTTTGAAGGCATTTAGCATGAAAACTCAGCAGAAAACGATACCAGAGAGCAAAATCCTCCATTACAAAGATAGTGTCATTTCAGAAAACCCTACCTGCATCTTTTTCAGTTGTTCTTCTCCAATTATACATGTGCAATACACATTTTTCCAGTTAAAAGAGGAGCTACCAGAAAGAAGAAATGACTGCTATTTACACAGAGGAATTTCACAAAATGTGATAAACAACTGTTACTTTTAAAAAAGCTTACCAGGAAAATCAAGGAAAGAAAGCTATTCAACAGAGAAATGAATCACTTCCAATGCACAGAAAATAGACACTCTGAATGAGTACTCTGTGAATATAACATACAGAACCATATTACCCATGTCATCTCAAATACTTTCACAACAGTTTTCTACTCGTTGGGAGAAAAATGATTAATTGCACAAGAAAGCTTAACAAATAAAAAAGGAAAGAAAACACTAAAAATAGGAGAAGATAAGATGAAATAGAAGAAACAAAGTAAAGAATGACACACTGTCACAAAGTTGAAGAATGACCAGTTCCAGAAAGTTTCCCTGTACCTCTTCAAGTGCTGTAATACAAACTGTGGGAGGAAAAAGATATTCAGAGAATATGACGAAAATGTGGTGTCGGCAAACGATTCGTAGTTACAGCAGACAGAGGTACCAGAAGACTGAGAAATAACCAAGTTCAAAAGAAACCCAATGGGATTAAGGATATGGGTCAAAGAGGGAAAGAGGGATTAAAGAAGAAACATGCCAGAAAGAAAACATTTACAGTGAGCAGCAACAGAAGCAAGGAAAAAGAACATGCCCCTGAGCAACGCTGCTTAGCTGCCTGGAAAGAAAACCAGCTTCATTCGTCTGGGATTTCCTCTCATCAGATAAAAGTGACAGTAGCAGTGCAATCTGATTTTTGTATATAAAGGCACTCAAAAGATAAGTATGCAAAGGAGAAACATCTGCTCAGCATGCAGCAGACCACCTCTGCTCTGGCAGGGGAAAGGTATGATGGGCAAAGGACAAGAATGTCAGCAACAGCTGTAATCACTGCAGACTGGACAGACTCAATTATCTCTCTTCTAATCACTGTCTCACTCAGGTTACCAGGTACAGTGTGACAGGCAAAGGCATATAGGTAAAAGGTTATATACAGGCAAAAGGTTTGAGGCTATTATTTAGTAGTTTGGAAAAATATTTCAGTAGTCACACTAGAACTTACATATACACAGAATGCACATATCCGGTGAAGAGAAATTAAGTGCAAATCCTACTCTTTAACCAACTCTTTTACTTTTCACAAGTAAAAAAAAAAAAAGAAAGAAAGAAAGAAACACACAAAAACACTGCTTTTTGAGGAGGAGGAATTGCCAGATTGAGGGGATTGCCAGAAATATAAGCTCCTCCGGACAACCTGCCATGGGTTCAAATGAACACCACCAACAAGTTTTAAACACTTGTAATAAAAAGAATTAATGATGCAATAAGACAAACCTTTAATTATTACAGTAAAACATTTATTTCAAAAAAAACTGATTCACTTACTTTGAAGTCCTCCTTCTAGACTCAAGACTGATACAAAAGGCAGATAAAATTTCATTGAATAAATCTCTAAGCATGTTTTATTTTCAGGCTTTCATATACTAGCAAGAACAACTGACCAAAGGAAAAAAGAATTAAATAATGCTTTTAAAACATATATATAATACCTCTGCGTGTATCCAAGCGGGCCTCACCTACTGCCCAATGTGTTTTAACTTCACTGGCAAACTATTTGGGATGCAAAACAGATCTTCCTATTTTGCTCATTGTCACCCCAAGGGATTGTAATTGAATTGCTATAGAAATTAGCAGCAAGAATTCCCTTTTATAGCTGGTCATTACATAACTGGCAGAAACCAATTTTTGGAAAATTTCAAAAAATTCCAGAAATTTCTGGAACAGGATCAGAATTTTAAAAAGAAATGAAACTTTCTCAAAAAATGAAGCTACATTACAAAGCAGTTCAAAACATTAAATTCAGTCAGACTATCTTGTTATCTCCTTGACAGGGTATTTAAAAAAAAAAAAAAAAAAACTTAATTCAAAATCAAAAGAAACATTCTATTTGAAATTACAGAAACTATATGTTTAATAAAATAATTAACAAGCTTTGCTGCTGTCCTTTGCACAAAAGAAAAAAAAGCAAAGAAATCACATTTGCATCACTTTCTTAAAGAGTCCCCAGTCAAGGAAGCAACAACTCCAACATGAAGAGGTTCAGCTTGAAAATTCCCAGTAGCTCTAACAAGTGCCATACCTTTTATGTTCCAGTTTCACCAGATAGTAAACCCCTGCTCCTGCCCACACACTTACTGGGCTGATACAGCGCAGCCATCTCAAGCATGCACTGCGTTTTGCTCAGCATGTTTTCAAAATTACATCCTTTAGACTGCATGCATATTCCTGGCACCAGATTATAAAGAAGGAAACCTCCAACTTCAAGTAGAGCTAAGAAGTACTTTGTTAACGTAGTAAGCCATGTAAGTTATCTCAAAGAGTATGAGGAAGCCTTCCAAAAATATTTTCCAGTGTGCGGGTGATGGTCGGAAACAGTATTTTAGAGTCTGTTTAGTTTTGCATTCACTATTGTTTCAAAATCATCATGAATTAACACTCTAAAACTGTGATGAAAATAGCCCAATATTGCAACTTCTCTCTTTGCAAGCAGTATGCTGAGTAAAAAAATACATTTTTAAAGCTATCAGTGATTCTGCAATTCTGGTTGTCTAGTGAAATTGTGGCCTTTAGAAACATCTCTGCTACATCAACTAACACTTGCAGTTGATCATGATAACAACAATCAAATGATTGTTCTTGTCTTTTACAAAAAACTCCTTCTTGCTACAGTAAATACTTTTGAGCAAGTAAAAATATCAGGGAGATTCATTTAAGTGGATTTCGATTTTGCTATAAAACATGCTTAACACTTTACGGTGCTACTACATTGACTTACTTTAAGTAATAACACATTTCCTAGAATTTTCTCATAAATAAGGGATGGCATGAAACAGAATAAACTCTATGCCTGAGATCTTTTAAGACAAAGAATTACCTCTTCCAATGACTTAAATGGACTGGGGAATGGAAGAAAATCTGAAAATGTAGTTAATTCAGTGCTGACAAGATATTCTCAACATTTCTCCTTCAAAGATTTTATTTTTCTTTTTCATCCCTTATCTAAGTCTCACCAGACAGATATTTGCTCTGGTTTTACCAATGAGGCAAATTGAGATATGTACATACAGGAACGTTCAAACTACAGTTATCCTAACCACAGACTACAGCAAACACAGACTTTCAGCTGTATCTGACAAAGAAAAGGTAGAAAATATTATTTAATGGATCTGTAAAACGACGTCTGATTTCACTTGTTTATTATTTTGACTCTAAAACATTTTTATTTTATAATGATAGCTACATATGATTTCTATTTTATATTTTTAAGTAATGAAAGGATGCAAGCAATTAATTCATAAAACAGAGAAATATAATTCCTATGGAAACCAGATGCTAAAATTTCAAATATCTCAGTAAGCATTCAGTTAATTTTTCTCCCATCTTGGCTTGTGCAACACACACAATGACGTAATACAACACATTAAGTGCTATCACATACTGAGTTTCTTCAGTCTTCACTTAAAATTCTTTACAGTGGACACAAAGTAACTTTTCTCTTTTAAGAATATTACAGATTTGCAATATTTTTACTGCAACATTTCCTTTTTTTTTTTTTTTTTT
>WBMW01003729.1:41042-53542 GCA_013396635.1 Penelope pileata
TTTTTTTTTTGGTTAAGTGAATCATCTCACTTATTTTCAGTTGAGTTTCTAGCCAGCCCACAACAAAACACACATATAAAGCTTAACAGTAGCTACTACAGTGACTTCCATCATTGGATTCACCCTCTCACGTTTCTCTGGATGCTTTACTTATCAGAATTATCTTTTATGACCACTTCCCCAAAACCCTACAACGTATTGCAAAATGAACACTTTTAGCATGAATAATTCATTGTACGATCAATTTTCTACAGTTCCTTTAAACATTGCATGTAAAACCTCGTGAGGTGGCTCCTGCCTCAACTACTGTTCATGAATTCAGGTGCTATTATAAACACCAACCCTGTAATGGGCTATTACATTTTTTCCTTCAGGAACATTAAAGCGATTACACATCTATCCATTTGCCTTACGCCAAACAGTTGCCTTAAAATTATTTCCATTTTATGATTTTCCATTTTGTTTCAGGAATATGCACTTCTTCCAATACATCTTTATCCAAAACACCCTAATAAATCAGGTGGTGACAATCTTACAGGCTCTCTGCCATTTAAACTGTTTCAAACATGAAAGACAAAGAAGTACTTCTTTTGTTTATCACTGACATGAAAGAGGGTGTAGATAGCCTAGATTTCCAGCACTACATTCATATTCACAGATGTGTCAGGAACAGAGTTTTTCCAGGCACCATACTGATTTGCTAAATACTTTTCCCAACATTTGAAGCAAATCAAATAGAAGAATATTCATTATCATTGAGGAATGGAAATTTACAATCAATGTTACTACTGTTGTGACAAATAAGTTTGTTCCATCCTATTAGACGTCAGAGGGAAAATACTGTACATCCAGGCTCCTTAAATCTGACTAATCAAAGCTATAATCCTTTCAAAATCATTAGAACTGAAAGAAAACCTAAAGAAAAAAATGGCTATCTATTATTACTGAGACTAATAGGATTATCCAATCCTCTTGAGAAAAAGTTATGTATTAAGTGAAGGTCTAAATACTAAGAAAATTTGTGGGAAGAGGAATGCAAATGGCTTCCTAATTATCTACAGCCTATTAACATGCAATCCTGATTACTAGCAATTAAAATCTCCTTAAATTTGATGACAAAAGTTCATTGAAACGTTGAGAATTATATGCTAATTATTGCACCGTAATGCACATGCTTAGTGTGTATTCTGACTATAGACACGATAAATAACCAAATATTGTACACAGCATAACTTGAAATTCAACTTAAAAATGCAACATGCTGATTCCATATTGGAAAAAAAAAACCTCACAATACTCATTAAACTATATTACAGAGTCCTATAAGAAATAGTCGTTGTCAGTGTTACCCTATTGCAAGGTTATTAGAATACACTAAATACGGAGCTCACCCTGAAAGTGATGCCTCCTGTTTATTTCCATGGAAACTACAACAGATAAAAAGAGCACAATAACACTAGTTAATAGAGTACATTCTCAGCCACAAACCACTAATTTTCAACAGTCACCACCATCAGCTGTGCATTTTTGCCAGCCATGAACAAGAGCCTGCGTGCCACGCTCGTAAAAATCTGCACCAGCGGAGGCGATCCACTGTCATTGTCACCACTGCTGAAATGCTAGTTACTGACCTCTTCTTTACATATTTCTCTGCTCTCTGTTTTAATACTTTTTTCTTTACCTTTCCTTAAATGTATGTAATACTTATGCACAATGCTTTGCCTCTGTCCCAGCTGATGGTTTTCCAAGTTTCTGAATGCAGCTCCCGTATGTGTCCCATCACCCCTCCCCTGGGGCAGTCTACGTAGGGACTTCGGAACTCTTTATTTGAAGGCACAATGAAATCTCATACTTAGGCATAAGTTTCATTGAGAGCAAGCATTACTACAACAACCATACAGTCTTGGCAATATTTCATGGTATGAAGTCTGAGGCAATTTAACAGAGAAGTGAGATGAGACAGTTAAGTGATGTTGAAATCCTCAGTAATCAGTGATCTTACTCTAGAATAGTATTCAGATTTCTGCTTTTCTGGTTTAACACTTGCTCACTGTTTCCTCAAAATGTAGAGTGAAATAGTTAAACCAGTACTTATTTAAGATTTAAATTAATAAAGGGCTTTCCATCTTTGATTACTGTGAAGAAACTGAAGACATAATTATTTTTTAAGGAGAAATAGCTATTTATTACACAATCACAGGATGGTTTGGGTTGGAAAGGACATTGAAGATCACCCAATTTCAAACCCACTGCTGTGGGCATGGACACCTTTCACTGGATCAGGTTGCTCAAAGCCCCGTCCAACCACTGAATGCTCCCAAAAATGCCTTCCCAAAAATGTTTACCTGTTTGGTAGCTTAGACATAGGCAAAAATGTTTATGATTTAAATACTAATTTCTTTATTTTCTATACTACAAAGGCTGCTCTGAAAGTAATGCCTCCTGTTTTGTGATGTTGGCCCATGACACCAGAGGTGGATGTTGATGGAACAGCAGCAAAGTCCAAACCTTCCCACCAATATTCTGCTCCATTTCGTTGCCATGCGACAGATGGCAGCAGAGGGACAGTCTGACCAAATGGCGTCTGACATGGGAGTGTGGATGAAGCAAAGGTGTCCCAACGAATTCCTCCAAGCAGAAAAACTGGCACCCACTGACATTCATCAACACTTGCTGAATGTTAACGGAGCTCAAACAGTGGATGTGAGCACAGTGAGGTGATGGTGGTGCATTTCAGCAGTGGCAATGGTGGGTCGCCTCCACTGGTGCAGATTGTTATGATTGTGGCATACTAACTATGGAGTAGACAACAGAATCAATTCAATACAAGAAAGCTGTGATCACACGCAAATTGTCAAATGTCCCATTTATACTTTTTAAATATCTGGAGTATGTTAGAAAAAAACACTGGGAGCATCTCTCAGTATTGTCATCCCTTCTGAAGCATCAGTTACACTCCGGCACTTTAAAAAAAAAAAAAAAAAACCTGCATAAAACAATTTTTTTTCTGCAAAAACAAGATCTGATTACCTTAAACATGATTAATTAAGAACTATCTCTTGGAGTTTGGCTGAATGAGACCTTCTGTCTCCCATTTCTGCTCTACACATCACATCACCTCTATTTTCACAGTACCAACAACTGTGTTAATACCGGAAGTGATGATGTTTTGAAAGCAGTCTTGTGGATGAAAGGAAGTTCTTCTGTAAGCATTTGGCTAAAATCTTTAAAGACAGATTTTGAACAGAAGAGAACGAACACTAATCTATCAACATCTCTTTGTTCTTTTATGATAATCTGTTTTCCTTTTAACACTTCATCCCATTTTTATATGCTAAGCAGACTAAATATTAGGGCACTGAATAAAGCAAGCAGTCACACCTGTCATTATTAGCATATTTTTATACATGTAGCCTTCCCAACATACTCCTCAAATTATTATTGTTATTACTTTAAAAAGGGTTCTCAGATAATCTGCACCAGAGACAGACACAGAATTTTCTGAGGGACACAAAACGGGATAGAAGCGATAGAAAGTCCAGGAAGAAAAGGAGAGTCTGAAATAAAATGCTAATTATCTGCACACATTTACAAGCCTACTGCTACTGAATTCTAATTTGGGAAATAGCAGGTGGAATCTTTTAGGTTTGATTTCTTCTTCAAATGACTCAAAATTTTGTACACAAAAATATAGTAATTTTTCCTAAATCCCAGAATGGAGCTCTCTATAGAAGGCATACGACAAAAGGCTGCAAACTATAAAAGACTCCAAACTACAGGACAAGCTCATGTATTTGAAATTCATTTGCAGCTACCCTTAAAGAGAAAACAAACAAACAAACAAACAACAACAACAAAAAATCAGCTAATATGTTTGAGTTTGAGATGCAAGTCATACATCTGAGATTAGAATGAGGTTGTAGGTCACAAAGCTGTCTCAGCACAGGGTTCAAATATAAGCATACATAAGCTGGCTTACATGTCAGACCAGAAAGATTTAGTACCTTGACATGTTCTGAAAAATATATAGGGACACTAAAAGCAATAAATATAAACCAAAAAGTGGCAATCATATAAACTCCTGAGAGTTTAATATTAATAGAAGAATCTCAAATTTACACATTTTCCCCTGAGTATAAAACCCAGATTCCAATTTGCTGAAACATGTTAAGTTATAACACAAAAAATGTAACAGCAAACGTAAGTCTCTATATTCCTTTAGTGTTACCAAATAATTATTTGGTTTTGTTACGGCACATAGGAAAATAGAAAAACAATAGGAAGAACAGGGATAAGGTGGATTCAGAGCTAGCAAAAATTAATGCCTGTGGCATTCAGCCTAGCCTTTGACTTTCATGTAGCTTTAAGGCCAGGCCCAAAGGAGAAATCATTCATACAGGCTTAACGAAGTAACATAGTCAAGATGAGAGCTCTTTTACTTCACACTCCTCTTAACAAGAATAAGTGCCCTTCCCAAATAGAAATAAATGCTAACAATACTAGTCCACCAATCCTTCTCTCAAAAGCAGTCCTAAAGAAATACAATGGAAATGGTTGCAGATGTTCTCTCCTCCCTGACATGTAAAAATACAATAACACACTTCAAACAATCTAAAATTTCATGTACGTTGAAACAAGGTATATTCCTCCTCTATACATCAACTGTTCAGAAAGACGTATCCAATACTTTCACTCATTGTCATCAGCAAAAAGTAGCACTACTCCTAGGAGCTTTTGCACTTCATAAATTAAGAGCTGATGTGGGGGAGGGTGGGTGAGTTGGTATACTCATGCAAGTGAAAGCATCTAGTGCTAACATATAAAATAAAATAAAAAAGCTAAAACATTCACAAATAAAAAATAGTGTTTACCAGACACATGAAAAACAGTGAATTGGGTTTGTGTGTTTTGTTCTCTAGGACACTAGGAAAAAAAATAGATAAAAAGTATACTAGGTGTTCATAAAAGGTAGAACAGTTTTTTAAAGTTAGTCTTATAGTTATTTTTCAAGCCCTTAGTTTGAGGCTCTCATGTTTTATGTGCCGTTATTTTGCTTTTACTGCAAAAGGAAGAGCTGGCTTCCAAAGATAAAGGAGATTTTTGGTAAATGGTGAAGGTACAGAAATAAATGACCCACTTGGCTAGTGTGTAATTACACTGGCTGAGATTGTAACAATCTATCACATGAAGGAGGATGACACCACGCTAAGGGGTTAGTCAAAGGAGATAGCCTTTGACTAACTACTGGACACAGACGATCGATACTCCACAGATATTGTTCTCTCAAAAAAACAATTGAGCTCTAAAAAAAAGTTTGAAAATGGATTCCCCCTCTCCTCCCAGATACCAATCAGAGACTCATCTTGACCTTATTCTGGAAAAGCAATGCTTTCTTAAACAGGTGTACGGAACAAATAAATCCTTCAGTATCCTGAAAAGCAGGAGGAGTTTTGCTCTAAGGTTATTTTCTGCCTTATTTTTTTTGTTTTGTTTGGATCTGCTACTCTCATTGACAAATTAGAAAGCATGCATTCACTGAGTATGAACCTGCCATTACACGTTTTGCATCTCTCATTAATGGCATAAGGAAATTCAGTAAGATCAGGTAGGCAGAGAGCTTAGACTGTAAGCGATGACATAGTTTGCATTGAACTAATGCTCATTAACTTGCATCTTGAGGTGATGAATATATGGCATGGAAGAGAGTTGCACAAAACGTTCAAGTTAAAGATGCATAGTTTGTCACCTTCAGCTGAGAAAACAGTGACTTCCAAAATACAAACTGGCACCACGGGGACCTGTCCTGTTTAACACCCTTGACCTGCAGGAGAGTGTTCTCATCAAGTTTGCCTATGACACTGAACGGCAGGGGGGACGAGCTGAGATGCTTGAGGGCAGAGCTGCTGTTCAAAGGGACCTAGACAGAGGGGAGGAACAGGCTGACAGGAACCTTATGATATTCAGGGCAAATGTAGAACCCTACACCCAGGAAGGAACAATCTCTTGCAGGGACTGACTGGCCTGGGACCAGCTCTTCCAAATGGACCCTGGGGACGCCAACAACATCCCGGGCTACATTAAGTGGAGTCCATCCAGGAGACAGAGAAATGGTTATCCCCACTTAGCACTCACTAGATTGCATCTAGATCATGGGTGTCCCACCTCGTGGCTTGCCTGGGCCGCACTGAGTGAAGAAGAATTGATGGCACCTGCCATCAAGATGGACTTACGCATTTTAGAGCGGTGTGTGGTGGCAGGACAAGAAGCAACAAGCATGAATTGAAACAGAAGTTCCAATACTATTGAAATTTACTTTGAACTATTACAACAGTGAGGCAGTGTAACTGGTCACCCAGAAAAGCTGTGCAGTCTCCATTCTTGGAGGTTTTCAGGGCACTACTGGAAAAAGCCCTTAGCAACCTAGTCTAATCTCACAGCTCATCCTGCGTCAAGGGTCAGCTAGATGACCTCCTAAGGTCTCTTGTAATCTGAATTATTTTATTTTTCCATCTGAAATTTTAACACTAATCAAAAGCATTTCTTGAGAGAAAAAAGAAAACATCATTTTGAGTTAAAAAAAAAAATCCTCCAACAACAAAGAAAGCCACAGTTTGGGGATTTCTGAATTACGTTTGAGTGACTTCTGTTTTACCAAATCAGAGCAAAACATTATCAGAATATAAGCACTACAAAGCACCTTCCTATGTAAAACAAACTTGAGTTCATATACATGTGAAAGATAAAAAGTGTGGTTTTTTTTCAAATTACATTACCCTAAGCTGCATGTTGAAGAAACAGTTGGTTAAGTCACATGCCAAATAACTCAATAATAGCTTTTGCACCTAATCTTAGAGACAACTTCATTAGAAAAAAGAGCACACATCTATGCAACATTTTTTTTTAATTCAACATCGATCTTGCACACAGAAGAGCAATACAAAAACTGATATTTCACTTACAAACCTGCTAACAAAGCATTAAGTTAACACTATTTATTACCTATGCTCACATTTTTACCTATCTTATCACTTTATGAAAAAGAAAACAGTTGTACATTTTGTCTTTAATATTAAAAATAGACCCAAAGAGAAATGTGGATGATAGCATGCCACTGTCTGTCCACAGGAATCTAATCACAAAGTACCAAAAATCAAACTTATGTTAAAGGTATGTTGTAAGAGATTTGTTATAAGAGAAAACTTGTTCTCTTAACATATATCTATATTACTGAAACTGACAATTAGGAACCATAAAAACTCACTAACACAATGGTAAAGCACGTGTTGGTTTTAATTATATGCAGCATCTTTTTTCAGGAGGCCATCATTTGGGATTTAGAAGAAAAGGAAACGTACTCCGTATTTCCAGGTCAAAAGTAGGAAGTACAAGAAAAAACAGAGAAGAGTGTGTAGGGGGAAAGTCAAACCAATGAAAATGTATGATGACCCAGGATGTAGAAGCTGGTGTAAATGAACAGCACTGAACACATCAAGCACATAAAAGACAAGCTGTCACTACATTAGGAAGGGTTAAAGTAAGACAAAGCTACTGTTAATTTTCTACTGTACAGGAACAAACATATTGGTAGTTGCTGGCACAGCTGTGGATAAGCACACCACCAGCAAGAGAGTAAGTTACGACCAGCTTCCCTTTCTTTCTTAGTTTCTGTCTATGTTGCTCCACAGAAAGTGGCAAACCAACTAAAGTACTAGAGCATCCTTGCTTTGTTTATGTCTGGATGGGTAGAAAACTACCAAAACTGGCTTCAAAATAGAAACCAGCAAGTCCTGTCTGCACATGATGCAGAGTCTTCACCTCCCGGACTGGCACCTGTCAGTAATCCTGAGCACAAGACCCTCAACAGCACTCCAGGCTTAGCAAGGCTGGAGAAGAAAGGGACACACTTTCCACTTAAACCAAAATCTACTTGTCAGTGAACACGTGGTTTTAAGTTTAAACATTATTTTCATAATAGACGTAATAAACATTTTGAATTGTAACAGAAGAAAACAATGCCTTAAAATAAATTTAACTAATTATGTAGACAAACAGAAAGCAGAAAGACAACCTCAAATGAAGTCAGGCACACATGGCAGGAAATGCATGTTAGCATAAAGCCATTCATATGTCTAAAACCTAGGAAACAAAAAGGCAAATAGCACCAGACATGCTGCTAAGAAAATGGAAAGAGGAGACACTCATCTAGAAAGAATATATTGAGTACAATTTCCTCCAGTTGAGAATACGGAATTGATTGAAGTGAATTGTAATATATATTACTTTTCAATATAGCCAGAAAACATGGATTGCTACGTAGCTAAAGATATTTAAAACTACTCAACTACCTTTCTGTTCTCTTTAGGCTTCTCCAATGCTCCATTTAATAGATGCAGTCTAAATTTACACTTTAGCTAGGGAAAATCTAGATTTCATTAAGCAGTCTTTATTAGCCATATAAAAAATCCCAAAAGTTTTCAGATAGCAAAACATTCTAGCACTTATGATGTTCAGGTCTGAAGAAGACGATCTGTATGTACTCTTTTTAAACTCATCCAAAGCCAAGTCTCAACTCTACTTGAACCAGAAACCAGTTTTAGCAGTCACTTTTTTCCCCCTTCTAACTGGAGTGAAAAAGACAGTTTGCATTTTTCCTGAACTTGAACCAGAGCAGCTGACCTGCACTGATGGAATTAAATACCCTCCCCCCATACAACTGGCTCAGCTCCCTGGGGAACAGAAAATCTGAAATACTTCTGATTAAGAATTCTTCATTACCACTCTGTTTTAATCACATTTTGTTAAGCTACCAGGTAGAAAGATAAGAGAACAATGAAGATTCAAGGCTGATATACATTAGAAATAGAGCATTTCTTTCCATAGAAAAAAATGAGGTGACTGAGATGCACTATGCTCTAACACCATAATCCTAATTTGAATCATAAAAAGATTAAGTATTCACATGGCAAAATCAAAATGAGTTTACAAATCAGGCATAACCTTAGATTAACAAACCAACAGCAGTAGGTACATCTTTGAGGTTTTCATATTTGTTAGCCTTTTCAATTACACTGCAATTCATGGTACTTTTATTCTTTCCTTCTAATTCTGGATTAAGAATTTTAGGATCTAACCGTCTTAAACCCTAAGACTAAAAAAATCAGCTGCTGCTAACTCACTTTTTTCTTTATTTTTAAGTGTTACTTGGACCTCCTTGAAGAATCAGATATCAAAATATTTTTTTTTTTAATTTTTCCCTTTTCATATTAAGGATTAGTCTCACCAAATATAAGCAATAGACGTCTTTACTGAGAAATTTCTTGACTTTCCTTGTATCCTTATAATTAGTTGCAATACTCAAATTTGAAATTATTATTCGCAGCACCCTACTAGTCTATTCAGAAGTAAGAATTTGCTGACACCTTCTCTCACATTATAAGAATCTATACTACTATAATATGCATTTATCTCAGCAACTAAAAAAGAAACACTTTCAGAAATATATAAAATAATCAGAGAACATTATGTGTTTGCTTGTTTTACAGTTTGGTTTATGGGCTGCATGAGGCAGAAGTAGGAAATTACCAGGTCTGTGGAGAACTAAATGAAAGTGTGCGGAAAAAAATCAAATATCTAATTATTTTTCTTTACCCACTTAAGTAACTAAACAGATTTTTCTAAAGTTTCATATAAAAATTATCTGCTAACAGATATCAGATTACAGCCGTAGAGAATTCTCACTTCTTATGCACTGCTGAAATATATATATGTAACCTGGTCTAGTGGGAGGTGTCCTTGCCCATGGCAGGGGGGTTGGAACAAGATGATCTCTAAGGTCCCTTCCAACCTGAACCATTCTATGATTCTATGATTTATTAATGGAACTCTGAAAACTTCAGCTTTAGCAATGTATGAAGGGTCAGACAGCCAAGCAGCAACAGCATATGGAAAACTTTACCAACTCTACTATACATTCAACTATTCATATACATGTCACATTACTGTTATTCTTGTTAATCTCAACAAAAATGTTTATCCTTTGAAAAGTAAATGTTATCATAAAATAATTCCTCTCACTTCTGTTTTGCGCAGTATTGGCATTTTCTTTCAGATTCATCATTTCAGACCTTCTCTGCACTACTGGACTTACCTTGCCTACATCAAGCAGTATTTCAGCATGAAGATTACTTTTAAATCACAGAAAACATTAGCAAAATTGCATTTTTCAAAATTTGGGGCTAAAAATATTATTTTCTTTATTGTAATCTGCTGTTCTTTTCTAGATCCACTTACTTCTAAGTAATTCTGTAACTAGACAAAGGCAGAAGTTTACTACTACTACAACAGGACATAATTTCCAAGTAGTCATCCTAAACCATTAAAGAGCAACATAAATTCCAGGAAATAAAAAAAAAAGTTTACTATTTTCTCTGAAAACTCTATCCTCACTAGGTTGTCAAGGTACTACCTCCTTAGGTCTTAGCACTGCACCCACTCCACATTTTTTGGTTTCTTTTCACTGAAAAGATGTATCAGTAAGCTGCTACATAACTACACCAACATAAAACCTAGCAGGAGTGCAGATGTATGAATAAAACTGCAGTGCTGTTTATGACACAATTTTTGATCAACACTGCAATTGCCTGAGTTGTTGATGCAATTACCCTGGCTTGGCAGACCTCTTGCAGAGGTCTTTTAATTTCTTTAGGGAGCTGCCCTTAATTAAAGCAACAAAATCCCTAATTTCTGGTGTAAACTACAGACATGCATATGACAAAATAATCCTAGCACAACTATCAAGGGTATGAAAGGTATGGTATTTCTAAAGAGATGGAACAGTAAAACATGGCTTATGCCACATTATATGTAGGTCACTCCAAAAGTAATGCCTCCTATTTATTTCCATGGAAACTACAACAGATACAAAGAGCACAACAGCACTATTTGATAGAGCAAATTCTCAGCTACAAAACACTATTCTTCAACATAGTCATTACCATTGCTGTCTGATACAGGCTTTGGAAGGTGGAAATTAAATTCCTTCTTCTGGCTTGTTGATCTCAAGAAAAAAGAAAAAAAAAAGCCAGCTCACTCAACCACAAGAGAAAATCTTCAAAATCAACTTACTTTCTACCCAGTAAAGGGGAGGTTTGAAGACCTTGCCTATCCACATAACAGGCTGGCAACCTACCCATCAGATTATTAAGGCGTAAGCATCAAAGTGCTTCCTGCTCTTTAAGAGTCAAGGAAGGAAGAAGTTCTTCAATAAAAGATTGAATAAGGAAGTTTGAAAAAAATAACAACGTTATCAAAACACAGAAGAAAAGCAGAAATCCTTATTTCAAAGTTGGTAGATAAAGACTTTTGTTACACACATTCTGCCACTAGAGGAAAAAGTAGCTACAGTACCTACAAGTCTTTCCTTGTTCTCCTAAATTTTTAAATGTCATCCTTGTATATTTATTTATTTTAGTTTGGAAGGAAAAGGTTTAACTTCTCATAGCTCTCACTTTAACCTTCAAGGCAAGGTTTTAAGACATTCTTAAAATGTTTTAAGACATCTTACTGAAAAGACTTTTTGCTCTTCAAGCCTTGTAAGCTTCCTAACATTCCTCTTGAATTTTTTTTTTTTAAGTTAAGCCTGATCTATGCATCCCCTTAACGATCAAGACACCAACTCCAAAAATATTTGCAATTAAGAAAATTCTAGGATTCTTCTGCATTTAACCTTCCTGATCTCACTTCCATCTTTAGTCTACAAATATCACTCTTTTGAATTAAGAACGGAACCACAGAATTGTAGGGGTTTGAAGGGACCTCTAGAGATCATCCAGTCCATTCCCCCTGCCAAAGTAGGCTCCCTGCAGCAGGTTGCACAGGTAAAACCTTAAATGCAGAATTTGTTTTGTTGGATGAGCTTGCGTTACTACAGCCAAGTTTAATTTCTGGGACAAGCTGATCTGTATGACCTTGTTACTTTGCAAAATCAAATAAATAAATAGTCTCGCTAGAGGTAGTGAAGCTACTTTAAGTAATAAATAGGGAATTGAAGTTCTAAACAAATAATAAGTAGTGGAACCTCTTTTTTCATGATTATCTGCTATTAATTTTTTATCCAAATGAACTATTTAAATGAGATTTGCTTATGATATACAATGGAATTAGAGGAAAGGAAAAAGATGAAAATGCTTTCCTCTGAAGTTGTCACATTCAGTCTCATGTAGCAGTGCTTACTACATTTTAATCCTGTAATTTCTACTAAAACAAATTACCTTTGCAGAAAGAAAGGAGAGATACTTCACAGAAAGTCTCAACTTGCTCCTTCTTGAAAGAAAATTGCATCTGTCCCCTCAGTATGTTAGGCATGGGCTCAAAAACAAAAATCTATTTTTCATATTTAAGAGAAAACACCTTTCAAACACTCAGCTCTATCTCAAAAATTGCCTCTTTGGAAAAAAACATGATGGAAAGACAGGTACAAGCAACCTAGATTCTGTCAAAAC
>WBMW01003729.1:56042-61315 GCA_013396635.1 Penelope pileata
GCTCCTATACTGAATGTAGCACCTGACCTTCTCTATAATTGACTAAAAATATTGATGTAATGGCATGGGTCTGATTGTGATTTATTAAAACCACTGCCGATCCCAGGCCAGCTGCCAGCACTGCAGCCCACTGATCGTATGGCATTAGAAAAGCCATCAATATTGAAACAAAATAAATGACATTAATGGGAAAGTATTAGGCCTTCAGAGCCATAGCTACAAGCAATTATATGGATTCCAAAGGAGAAGGAAAAACAAAAATACCACAAACCAAATACGAGAAAATATTAAATTTACATGAGAAAAACTAATATAATATCTGGAAGCAAAATAAAACATATGCCAGAAAACATTAATTTAACCCGCTTACTAAAATATTTCATTAGAATTACAATCATTGCATACATTTATTTTTGACGTGTTTATGATGACTAAATGCATTCTGCCTTTCCCATAAAGAGATTTTGTTTTGTCTCTAATGCCATTTTAGTTTCCTAGAATTATGTTAAGCGTATTGCAAAGTGCATTATGTGATATCTCCATTTTCCTATAGATCATTATTACAAAATAGAAATTATCATGTCCATATTTTGTGGACTTTGTAATTTACAAGCTGATTACACAAACCTTATTAGAGGATTATCAGAAAATAGTTACTCTGCTACTTTCAAGCACGGAATATTTTATCAATTACACTTTTCCCTCACTGACTACACCAATACTATCACAACAAGCAAAACGCACCTAAATAGCAAGTAGGATTCTGTGCTTCTTCGCGAAGAGACAGTAATTATAGCTTTAATACCAGAAACACAAACAAAAGGACTACGTACATATTCAACAAAATTACAGACATAAGAAGTACTCAAAGAAATTTGGTCTTAGAAAATTGAAATACAAATGTTACTTTAACATTATATATAATTAACTAAAAATTCCACAAAATGTTGAAATAGACTATTATTTTAATATCCCCATCATTTTTTCTTTTTCTTAAACAGGCTTTTTGTATATAAGCACAGTTTATTTATTAAAAGAAAAACAGCATTAAGCACTTATTTGCACACTTCATTTTTAACCTTATAGCCTGGAGCCCCAAACTGGTATTTAGAGTAGATGGGCATGGGCATTCTATACAATAACCACCATTAACTTCCAGTCAATTTTATTCATGACTTTTTCCTCATGTTACCATATATTAAAAAAATTATTAGTACTTGGGACATTTTTTTCCTCTCTCCAGAAAATATGAACAGTAACTAAAGACTATTGTGAAAAAACTGCTGTCTTCTCACATCTCTCTCTCATGTATTGCACGCATTCTACCGCATACAAATAATATCTCAACATAATAGCATATCCATGGTAATATTCTAGCCTAAATACAGTCCACGAATCCTTAAGTCTTATTTATGAATGCGGTACAAGAACTGGAACTTGCATTTAGATTTGCAAGCGAAACTTCAGCTGTGACTTGTGCTAAACAAGTTAAACAAGTATGATTGTAATGAAGGTATATATTGCCAATTCAAAAAGAGAATTGATTTTGCCATATTGTTTCCATCTTGAAATTACTAAAACAGAACTTTCAATTTACACATAACCTAAAAAGACGTTCATTTATTTAATTAATTTCGTTTGGAAAAGAAAATAAGTAACATATGAATTGTGGCTCAATCTTGAACTACATAATGCATCATGAAGAAAGTTTTGAGAAGAATATTGACTTCTTAAAAATTATTTTTAAAATAAAAGATAATGGTATAATCGGCTATTCACAATCAATTTTACCATGTCATCATAATAAAGTTTAAAGCCACAAGAGAATCACTTTTTTTTTGCAGCTCTAACAAAACCCTAGTTCTCCAACATCCACTTACACTAAGGAAGACATGTTAATTTTACATTTTTTCACTTTAGAAAAAAAAAACAACAAAACTTTGTTTACATTTAATTTCACCCATAAGACATTAATTCAGATCACCTGAGCACAGCTGAGCATATTGTAATTCTCAAAAGAATAATAATAAAAAACAGCCATAAAAGTATTTACCTTGGCGCAGAATTTCCCCAGGCTCCATGCTTGTCTGTCAGAATGTTGACAATTTTCTGTATTAGCTGAGTTGCAGTCACTTGGTCTCGGTACTTTGCTGCTGTTATCAAATGATGGCACATTTTTTCTTCTTCCCGTTTGTCAGCAGAATACTGGGCACACAGTGACTAAAAAGAAAAGAAAGACTTTACTACTTTGCATTGTAATCATAGCATCTGTAGAAACTTTAAGCACATCATAATTGATCACTTATACAAAACCCTTGAGAAATAAGAATTAAACCCATTTTACAGGTTTGAGAATTGAGGCACTAGGCAGCTGCCCACAGTAAATCTGTTCATTGAGCCAAGCAGAGGATCTTGGCTTGTCATGAATTCTTTAACCATATACATTCAAGGCTTGGAAAACACCAACACGTTTGTGTTCTGATTACATAATAAAACACACAGACACAATCACTTCTATTTCACAGCAAAGTGAATATTAGTATAAAACAAAGAGGCAAATTTCAGAATAAGGAATGCTAGCTAGGTGTCTACTCCACTTCTGTGACTGTCCATTAGATTTGAGAAGCCAACCGTTTGCTGTTATTTATATAAATATACAACTGTAAAAACTACAGAGAAAATCTGCATATCTTCAGATGGCCTTTGCATACAAAGACTGAATTGTCTTCACGAGATGGCTTCCTTACGTTGAACGTATTATCAGGCCAGCATGGGAAAGCTAATCATTTTTTTATTATTATTATTTTATTTTTAATCTATACTACAGCTGTTCTGTAAATATATTCTATCTTTCACAGCACTTGAAGCCTAAAAGTAGCAAATAAGAACTGAAAGTACACAGACAAATACAAATTGAAACTACAGAAAATTCCTTGCTACAACATTTTCTTATAATTTTGTTTTTTGTTCACCTTCTGAAAACATTTCTGTTAATACAGAACTCAAAATAAAGGGCATCAAATTTAGATTCACCTCCCCTCATCAAACCAATGTACATGAAGACACAGAACAAAAATCAAGTATTGATAAGGAAACAATAAAAGCTCTTCCCCACTTCAGCACTCCTCATTTCTAATTTCAGTTTTCATCTGGCAATTCCACAGATCGCATATGCCAGACAAAGCATTTCAGCCTTTGTCAGTGATTGGATTACTCTATGATCTAGTTAGTAGAATGGACACAAATGTCTGTCTAACAACCAAAAAAAAAAAATGCTTTTTCTCTGTGATGCACAGCTGATGCAGACACTACCACAATTATTGCTTAGAGCTTCGGTAACAGCACAATATCATATATTTTTTTTTAATGCTTAAAACAGCAGCAATGCTCTTTTCTATGTATATCCACATATAAAATATATCTGCCTATTATAAAACTGTTGCAAATAAGAAAATAGACAGGCTATGAGTTTTATTTATACATACATATATACAAAAATATATTCCAGTTCTATGAAGTGAGGGAAAAAGTGAGGAAGGAATGTGGAAAAAAACATAAGTAAAATAAAATTTGGAATTGTGTAGATTTTCATAGACATTTAAAAAGTACCAACAGATGAATACATTTTAAAAACGTATTTTAAAAATTCTGATATATTTAATGTATTTCCTCATAATTTTTCCCAGATCTTAGAACAATGCTCACCTGATGAACAGGCATCCAGAAAGACAAGAATACGTAGCTGACTTTCCAAGTCAATGAGACATCAAAAATTGGCTTTTGTACTCACATGCGAAGCACTCTGCCAACCCTCTTCAGAAAAATACAAGATAGCTAAATCATAACCAACACTAAACAAGATTTTTCGAGCTCTTTATAAATACAGTTTTCTTTTCCAATGCATCAATATGTATTTTGCATCCATGATGATTCTGAGTTCTTTTCAGCACATTGTAAATGTTTCATAAGCTGTTATTTTTAAGTTGCTTGAAAGGGTAGAATTCTAAAAACAAGTGTATAAGGTAAGCTAAGTAGTAAAATGTTTTAAAGTGCTCTTTAATGGATCCTCCTTTACAATTTGAACAGCAACTTTTCATATCTGACATAAAATCCATAGATATAAATCACATTACAGGGTTATTCTTTCCCCATTATCAATCTCTGTCTCTTTATGGAACATTAAAGTCACATTTGACCTTAAAACATGATAAAATGGAAATCAAACTAGAATGTTTTGTAAAAGATATAATGAACTTGTACCTCTTTATTAAAAAAGTCTCTTTACGATGTAATCTTGAACACATCGTTCATTAAATACCAAAGATTTTCAGAGCATAGGTGTGACATTCAAATGAAGGAAAAATGGTATTTTGTTGTCCTGACAACTTCCATGGAAACAGAATCAGTCTGTTACAAAGACGAAACATACAGGACCCCACTTTTCAGTAAATTCATTATTTGATATGAATAGAAATTTGGAACTACCCACCAAAACAGACAGATTCCCAATATGCAGATCCCACAGAATTATAACATCACTCCAGGAAGGACTCAACAAACAAGAACAGAAAGAAGCCAACTTTCTGTCTGTTCTCCGGCATGTGCATAGTTATTGATGTTAAGAAAGTTTTGTAAGAATGGTGGTTTATCAGATTACCTCCTCCAAGAACGCCTAAGGATTTTTTAGGAAGTAAAGATGGACAGAAACCCAAAATTTTTATAGCATAGAAAAATTAATCTCGAGTAAATTTGAAAACCCCCATTTTCACCGGGAAGTTCACTAGTTGTTCCCGACCTATTCTTCACGGTACCCTACCATTTTATTTTTATTCTTTCACTTGCATAGTCTGCTTTCCAGACTTATCCTTTTCTCAATGTTCTTTAATAGATCTCTTTGTCCATACAGGTGTCTTCTCAACTGTTCAGTGGTTTCTACTCACTTTATATGCCAAACATTCAAAATGTTAAGATCACAGAATCATAGAATCCTTAGAGTTGGAAGGGACCTTTAAAGGTCATCTAGTCCAACTTCCCTGCAATGAACAGGGATACCCATAGCTAGGATCAGGTTGCTCAGAGCCCCATCCAGACTGACCTTGAATGTCTCCAGGGATGGGGCATCCAGCACCTCTCTGCACCACCTGCTCCAGTGCTTCACCACACTTATCGTAAAAAACTTGTCTTATATCCAGTCTAAACCTCCTCTCTTTCAGTTTGAAACCATTTTCCCTTGTTTTATCACAATGGACTCTGCCAAAGATTCTGCCCTCCCC
>WBMW01003729.1:61351-105365 GCA_013396635.1 Penelope pileata
TCCCCCTTAGATACTGAAAGGCCACTATCAGGTCTCCTCGGAGCCTTCTCTCCTCCAGGCTGAACAGCCCCAGCTCCCTCAGCCTGTCCTCATAGGATAGATGTTCCATCCCTTTGATCATTTTAGCGGCCCTCCTCTGGACACGCTACAACAGGTCCACGTCTCTCCTGTTCTGTGGACTCCACACCTGGACGCAGTACTCTACATGAAGTCTCACCAGCACAGAGCAGAGGGACAGGATCACCGGTTGACCAGCATTGACCTGCTGGCCACGCTTCTTTTGATGCAGTCCAGGATACCATTGTCTTTCTGGGCTGCAAGGGCACCATTGCTGGCTCATGTCCAGCTTGCCATTCACCAGTACCCTCAAGTCCTTTTCAGCAGGGCTGTGCTCAGTCCCTTCATCCCCCAGCTTGCCTCAATAGTGGGAGTTGCCATGGCCCAGGTGTAAGACCTTGCACTTGGCTTTGTTGAACCACACAGTTGCATGCAAATGAATTGGCAGACCATCCTTCCACTACTGCTTTGGCCAACATTATGTTTGTTATCTGTTTGAGAAAGTATATAATAAAAGTATGATCACAGAAGTACAGTGGGACAACTGCTAAGTCACACTCGTGATGAAACAAAAAATACTGAAATGAGAAAAATAGATTTCATATATCTGCTTCAAAGGTTATCTATCAAAAAGAAGTTCTACTTCAGTGGCTGTTCAAGATTTATATGGGCCAAGTTCATTAAACAAAATCCTTTGACACAGTGTGGAGAAGAGGGAAGACTTGTTTTCTACTCCTTCATTCAGGACTGAACAAGAACCTTCCCTTCTGTGCCACTAGAACAAAGCAAAACAGATTTCTTCCTCTTTCCTGTTCCCTGCTTGGGCTAGACTGCAGGCTATTAGGTTATGCGAAAGTTTATTTTTGAGGAACAGTAATTTTAAAGGGACACAAGGTCATCCAAAAGGCAAGTTAAAGATACAAAAATACAATATACTCATATGCAGACTATTACAAAATAAGAACAAGGTGAATTAATGTATGCTGCCAGTCTGTATTTTGCTGAAGGGGATGACCAATCTAGTGTTATTACAACAGTTTGAGCTTTATAAAAATGTCAAATAAAGCTAAAAGTAAAGGATTTCCTTTGCATGGTAACATCTGCATGTGAAACTCCTTTTTTAAAAAATTACTGTGTGATGCTTTCTACAAACTATGCACTATTTTAATAGCATATGTTGTTTTAAATCAATATTGCACTTCAAAGAAGAAAAATAACTTTTATTCAGTAACTCAGATCACTAAACACTTTGATATATGCCAGTTTCTTTGTCTAATTTGGCTAAAAGCTTCTTGCTTTGTGAACAACCTGTCTCAGAGGGTGTCCCTTAAGAGGAAAAGTCATCCACAAGATAACGCATAGTCTTGTCACTAATACGAATTCCCTACAAATAAGGATATTTTAGTAAATGAAGGAGCTCCTCAATCCTCCGCTTTCAAAGATCTTTGCACTTGACCTCTGACCTGAAGTTTAAAGTCTGGACTGAAAATGCTACCCAGGGAAATCTTACAAAGACTCCTGAATAAGACTTAGAAAAATGAAAGCTTAAAACCTCAACAGTGAACAAAAGTCAACCAATGACAACGTCTGACAGCCACCGTCAATTCAGAAGTGATGCCTCTGTCATCCAACAACCCAAAGTATTGATTTCTCTCAGCATGAAAAAAGCTTAAGCCAATGAAATAGATATAGCATCATCCCCCCGATAATAGCCATCAAGGTTAACACCAGCACAACACTTATCAAAGTATCTCTTCTATTTCTTCTTGTTTTAATGGACTGAACACAATGCAATGGCTTTTCATCTCAGCAAACCTATAGTTTTCCAAACCTCATTTATCCACTTTGCCAGCCTCTTATCTGATTTGAAGATTAAAAAGAATCTGAATCTAAATCAATTGCTTCTAATATAAATGTGTAACAAAAGAAAGAAATTTAAAAACGTGTTTTTCTAGACATTACTGGGGGGGAGGGGAAGCCAGATGTCCCTGGGGGAAAAAAAAACATGCATTTAAAAATTGCAAAGATAGAAAAAAATGTTATTGACTTAAATCACACCAAACAAACTGGTAGTACTATGGTCATGACCAGAAAGAAAACCTACCACAGACAGTTAATTTAGGCTAGTGATTAGAGAGAAAGGCAAGGATCTCTAGAGACATCTGGTTTTAATCTGCACTGAGTCAACAGCTTTATTTTCTACCTCACAGTATTAAGCTTTAGTAAACCCAACTAAACACGAGGCAACAGCACTTTTACCAATAAATGCATCTTTCAAATGAACCTTATTTAGCAGAGCAGGTAAATGAATCAAACTAACAAGAACTCAACTAGATATAACTGACAATAAATAAGTAGTAAACAGCAGAGAAATAAGTTTTACTCTGTAGTATCTGTTAGTATCATATACATTTTCCTTTTTTTTTTTCCTTTTTTAATTTTGAAGCTTAACTAATTGAAGGTATTTTTTGTCCTATAGTAGCACCTTTGAATCACAAAGAGAAAGCTTTAGACGAACAAGAGACCTTACTTGGGATTTGCAATATACGACCTACATTATTTCAACATTCTAACCCTCTAAGCATCACCACTAACGGTTCTCTTAAGCAATATACCAAGACAAATATTCTTTTTAAACCCACGAAGCTTTCCTTATAATACACGTGTACAAATGCTTTGCATGCAAGTCTCAAAGCAACCACTAAAACAGACACAGTCCTCTCTCTAATTTGCAAGTCAAGTTTTTTCATGTTCTTTTTTTAAAAGCAGGCTAAGATGCTACTCGAGTATTAAATTTGAGATCCCTTGCGTCATCTTCCAACTGCAATGCATTTGCCTGCGACCAGTAGATGAAGATGTCAGCAACTGCTAACTGCCCAAAGATAAACACAGAACTTAGTTACAGACTCTAAATGTGTAGTTGAGACTGGCCTAGGAAAACATTCCAAACCTACTTTTAATACTCCTCAGCTTTTCTTTCTGTTCAGACTAAAGCACTGGAAAGTCCTCATTGTGACCACCACCTCTTCGATTGCCTTGTTCTACTGAGGCACAGTGAGGACCTCTGATATCTGTAAGGCAGGTAACAAAGTAGTCACTAAAAGATCATTTGGAACCTTACTACAAAATACCTTGTGCTATTTTGATCTCTAAATGTGGCTTCAGACTCTGGCTATAACAAAGCAAAAACCATTTGTGTGAGATAAAACTATTTAGTTTCCACAGCTATCAAAGACACAGTTATAAACATTTATCTATACTAGTATTTAATATGACTTATGTTAATTATCTCAACTCTTACCTTACAGGAATGTGTGTACCTATGTAGGACTCATTAATGAAGAACAGAGAAATCACATTAATTTGAGATAACAAGACATAAGGCATAATAGTTTCCTATCTTGCCACGACTGCTTGCATGCCAATGACAAGCACATTTCTAATAAACCTTCAGTACTTTGGATACCAAGTTAGCTTCAGACCTAACTGGACTCCTTAAGATGTCAATTTGGGTGCTAAATGAAAAAAATAAATATTTGTAGTTTGCCTTTCTACTGATTTGTTCTGAAGACAGAATCTGTTATTCCTGATAACAGAATCAAAGGAATGTTCTGAAAATATATTATGAACAGTAGATTAGTACACATTTTAAGACCTTAAGAAAGAAAAGAAGAAGAAATACCATCAGAGCACAATAAAATCAAAGTATACATTGGGATAGTAACTATAGCAGAACACCTATCATTCTGTATCAGTTACAGGAGCTTTACAAGTGTTCTGTGCCACATTTGGCAAACTTTTTGTGAGACCTCAGCTATGAAACACTCAAGTAATCATGAACTCATGACCCAGGAGGTAACCCCTCTGTCCTCCCCTAGCTTCTATCATGCTTGTCTCAAGAGCTAGTTTTGTGGACTTGATTTCTGACAGTTCAGGACCTTTTCCTCACTCTAGAGAACGATCATCTTAACTAGCACTAACACCGCTAAATAGGACAAACGTTTGCTAGCAAAGCTTTTCCCTTCCACACACAGGAAAAAAACTAGTTTCTGCCATTAAGTTATTGCATCTTCATCTATATCTGCAGAAACATTTTAATTAGTTATTAAGTGTTAAGGGCTTCTTCTTTTGTCAGAGGAATTTTAAGCAACTATCAGAGCATCTGTGAACTATATGGGATTTTATTCTGAAGTCTAGTCAAAAATAAGATTCTCAGTGCTATTAATCCACAAGTTTCTCCTCAAGCATTACGGCAAACTAAGACTATTGAGAAATTTATTCTTTCAATGATCAAGTGTTTTAAGAACAGAATATTTTGATTATGATGATGAAATAAAAAAGATTAAAAGGAATCGAGAAGCAAATGAGGAGGATGACTAAATATGGCCTTTTATAGCAGTTGCTTTTTAGAATCATTCCCAGCCATTTACCTTGGAAAAACGTTAAGTGGTCACAATTCCAGCTTCAGCTTAACCTCTGCTTTAACTTAAAGCCTGATGTCAGAATTCCTAGAGCACCAAACTACAAAAAGCAAACAATTTTAACTTTATTTTTTTCCACTATGTCTCTTTTCAGCAGTCTATCTTTTGTGCTTCATTTCGACTAGTGTATGAGTTTGAATGTTGTTGGTGGTTTTTTTGTTCTGTTTTTTAATTGGTTCTTTTGCATTTATGTAACATGACTTTGGACTTTCAGAAAAGAACAAGATTGGTTAGGATTTTTAACTAACATTCATAAAAAGTTCTACCACCCTTGAAAGGATGACATAGTTGGCTCTAGAAATTGTTGGGGGAGAGTAATTTTATTTCCCATTAAAACTAATGTGTGATTTTTATTATCCATAAAAGAACAGTACTTAAAATATTCTGACTATTCGGGACATGAGAAGGCAGTGGATTCTGCTATAATATAGAGCAATCTAACATCCATTCATACAACTCTAGACCCTTACACTGAGCAATATGGAACAAAGACTACAAATATTCCATAGCGATTGTGTAAGGGAAACATGAAGTCACAGCCTGAATTAGTGATTGAGCACCTGGTGAAGGGCGGTGGCTGGCCTAAGGAACACCTGTGCCCCCCTTCCATGTGACCAGGAGGGGTGGACCCAGGGTGGGACTACCTGGGCTTATTTAAGAGCCAGTCACCGAGGGGAGAGAATCTCTGCTGTGTGGGACTTGACTGTTCCTCATCTTGGTGCGAGATCACAATTGTGAGTAAAATATCTTTTGTTCGCTATCATTAAACCTTTAATACTTTACCTGGGATTGCTTTTGTGATTGCACCACAGATTGCTTTAAAATTTATTTTTTTGTTTGCTTAGTTTAAATGAGATGATTGCAACAACACAAGAGTCAGTATTTTAACTACCATAGATGCTACCTTCAGAGAAATTAGGTACAAACTTTAAACATAACACACTTCAAGTATGGAGCACAACTGCCACACAGGATAAAAAAGCAACACCAGTATGGAGGATTTTGAAACAAGAATCTGGAATCCTATGCGAGTTATGGTTTGCTTGTTAACATTATAGGTATTGAAGGAAAGTATAGTGACTAATCAAAATCACCAGTTTCCACCAAGCATGCACACAAACTACTGAAACTACATAAAACATTACATAACATCAATCCAAGCGGCAGTTATTGGATAAACTAAGAAGTCAAGTAACAGCATGCTACTTGACATGCTAGCCAACAATCTAGCTCTGACCGCTTTTAATAGCCCAAATTTTGGAGTAGCTTCAAACAAATGTCATTCAAAAATAATTTTAGAAATGGTCTTTCCTCCTCTACCACTGATCTTATGAAATTCCCTTGCAGAGCAGTGTTAGTTCAATGCCAAGATGGGTGATGCTGCCTTCAGGGCTATCAACAACTGCTTAGAAATTAGGTATTTGGGGTCTCTGGCAGGTGGTGTAGGAAAAAATAAGCAACAATATTTAAGAAGTCAGAATTTGACTGTCTTCCATATTTGACGTGTTTAGTCCAGGACTAATGACAGAACAACTTAGAGATGTCTATGGGTGGCATACGTAAGATTCTCACAGGGCTGAGGGCTACTGCAGAGCCAACACAGCCAAGGGTGACCTTGTCCCACTGATGGTAGTGGAGGAAGGCTGCCGCACAGACTGGCCAGAGGCAAGGACCAACCTTCAGTCCTAGTGATGCCCCATCACCTGGCTGTGGGCCTCCCGATCCTGACTAGATCCCAGCCACGGGACAGGCAGGCCTTCCAGCCTCAGGCAGGCTGTGCCCCATGGCAGGGGTTCTGTGCTGTCCATGGCTGCTATCTACTGACTCAGGCTCAACTTGCTGTCAGCCAGAATCCCCAGATCTATTTCCACGGGGCTGTTCTCCAGCCTTTGAAGAAATACTTTTTAAAAAGTGAATTAATAAAAGAAACGTATAAACGTAAGCAGGAAAAAAAGGCGGGAAGAAGAAGGGGTTGTGAGGAAGTCATCAGGAAACCCATCTTGTTCTTCTTGTTTTTGCAAAAACATCTTCCCCAACACAGTAATCATCTCAAGACTGACTTAACTGACAGAGCTTCCTTTTCATAATCTAAGACAATCTGTTTACAAAGGGATTGATTCAGATTTTCCCCTGGTTAAGTGAAAGAAGAAAATCAGTAAGCGGACTCTTTCTGTAAACATTTCTGTAAAGAAATCAGATGAAGGGGGAAGGAAAAGATTCCAAAAATCTATTATTGTGATTCCAATTTAAAAGTGAATACAGGAAAGTTAAGATGAAAAGCTTCTAACTGTCACTTCTATCTCACTATTTTGCAATGTGAGAAGGACTTCTCAGTTTCTGTCAGGAATTCTGATTAGTATAGTGTTGTTTCCTTTCCCGGAACATTCTTTAGGTCTACACAGAAATAAAAGGCTACTGCTATAAAATGTAAAGCTCTGGTGGATGGTACTCTGTTAACAATTTTCCATGTCTCCCCAAGTGCCATGTATTATAAAGACTTTTTCATAATTTATTTGTAAAGTCTTTCTTTAAACAATTACTTTCTCTTTACAACCATCATTGACAGCAAAGTAACAACGTTTTGTATTTAGAATAGAGTATCCTAAATAAAAGAATGAAAGTTTAATTGGAATGAAAATGAAAAATTAATTGGAATAAGAAATATCAATTTAGGATAGATGCAGCATTTTGCACAAATTCTCTTCTAATATGCCAATAAACAGAAAAGAAAATAATCTACGTGACTAAGAAATCAAAGTAACATTGAAAAGCTTTATTTTAAATGCCTTCAGACTCCGCTGGTAAGCTTAGCTTGTCTACATGTTTCAGTATCTTAACATGAAACGTATTTTCCTTCCCATGTTGCCAAAGCTGATAAGTCACCCTCATGCACATCAAAAACATAAACCTATATGAATCAAACTTTGCCACTCATAAGTAAATGAGGAGACTGCTTTAACTAGGAGATGAGACCAAACATACCACCATTTGTTGATAAACAAGCCAACAAGTGTAACAATACCTTATACAGATCAATGCCAGTTAAGTAGTCAGTAACTTCTATAGGTCAGATAAGCTATGGCTTTTATGCACATTCTAACCTGGTTTTGGAGTTGCAAATAAATCTAAGATGAAGACACTCTTTCTTTTATTGAAATATCAGTGTGCAAGCAGTTGGAACAAATCCTTCAGATAAGAAGTGAATTTTATATTCCAAAGCTGATATGGTTCAGAGTATTAAAAAAAACATTGGAAGATATACACATTCAGCTACATACAGTAGTTCAATGGGTCAGTACAAGACAGTGTATTGCAGGTATGCAAACGTATGTGGTGAATTTTCAGACTGCTACAGAATTATATGGCATCACAGATTCACTTCTAAATTTTCATTTCAAACATGAGCCATTATCAGAAATAGAATTTTTTAGAAGCAATACAAACAGTAACATCTTAATACTTGTGTGCACCAAGCTACACTGGTTACTTCCGAGCTACAGAGGTGTCACATGAAATCCAGCCAAGTTGGATTGTTTTAGCCCAACAGCCTGAACCGAAGTAGGTCATAAGCAGTATTTGTAGTTCAAGTGTTTTTGTCAGGAAAAGGAAAGAACTAAACATGCAGAAATTGAACTAGAATGTAGGGAAAATATTTTACGGTTTTGTGAAATCTATTGTTATTCCTGCTATACACAAGCTCCTCACATAAAAACAATAAAAACAAGTGAAATACTATTTGAGAGAATATCCAAAGCTACTACCAGAAGACTGTCAAATATATCTAGGCTACAAATGGCAATATGTTGGATGAAAAGTTAATACCCATTTAGCAAGCAGATGCATATTTTATCCTAAATGAAGGCCTGAAAAGAAGAGTTCACTTTTTGCTGGCTGCAGGTATCGAAGCAGATCTCACAAAGCAACACAGGCGCATCATCTAAGGATCTTTTTCACATTAAGAATCCTATTAGAAGGAAAACACTAAAAGGTAATTGAATTTCCCTCAGTTATCTTCATCTCTGTCAGCTCCTGCTACAATAACTTACTCTCCAGAGCAGAGATAACTCAATTCTGTCCAGCAAGCATATGTTATGAATCTCCAAAGCAAACTTGTCTAAATCATTCCGGTCCTCTATCAAGGTTGGCTGTGGATATGAACTCTGACAGAAAGCAAACAAATTTATTTTTATCTTTTCAATAATTCACTTCCCTGTGGCTTGATGGAAGAATCTGAAGACATAAATGCTTCCAGTAATTCTGAAATTATAAAGACTAGTTGAAAATATTTTATATGGAAATTAATGCCATTATAAAGTGTTTGATTCACCATTCCGTTTTAGCAGAGACAAAGAAGAGCATTACAGAACTTTCAGGTTCCTGGAGATGTACAATTAGAACTATCATCTCATGTTGAACTTGCCTTTTTCTTTTTTCAGAAGGGTTTTGACATTTATATTTTCACCTTCAATGCAAATGTTAACCAAATAATAACAGCAAAAGTAGACACCAGAATTTTATTTCAGAGTTCTTAAAAACATCAGTAAGTGCAAATTCGTCTACGATGTGAGCAAACCATATTGATTTTTAAAAGTCATTAAAACTAGGTATCAATTTCCTAGATCAACATCACATGAGAAAAGTAAAACATAAAGCAGTCAAATAAGGGTAAATAACAAGAATCAGAACAGCTACTTCCAGAAGGAGGAGGAGAGGAAAGAAAACAAGATTAAGGTTCTTGTCAAACTTTAATATTTGCTGTACAATTCATGTCAGTTCCTGATCATTTCATGTTATTTAATATATACTTTAAAAAAATAATCTTATGAATGAGTGAATAATCAATTGAAAAAAGGTTGCTGCTAATACTAAGTTATTCAGAGTTGTAAAATCATGAAAGAGCTGTGAGAAAGTAGAAAAGGTCATTGCAGTAATAAAACAGTACAGGAACTTCAGTATAGATAAAATAAATTCAGGACAATATCTGATTTTATATATAAAATGATGGGCCCTGAGTTCACCTTTATCTCCACTCCCTTTTGCAACAAAGTGATTTTAGTACTACCAGAGTTTTATGAAAACAGCAGCTCGGTATGGGATAATAAACAAATATGCAGGAATCAAATGAAAAAATAGGAATCCCTCAGAAGAGAGAGCATAGAGAACATCTGGAATGCTGTGTGCAGTTTTGGGTCTTCCATCAGAAAATACAACAGAACCAAGAAACATTTTGGAATCTGCCATAGATGAAATAACAATGTAACAGTAGGCTTTTTCAAATTTGAGAAGAAAAAGACGACCCAGAAGGGATACGAGAATTCTGTTGAATCGTGATATACAGGAGCCAAAGTGTGTTTCTGTGAATACGTTCTACAGTTAGTTATGAGATTAGATGGAGAGAGTCAGTGGGAAGCAACAGGCCAAGGAGAGGACAAATACATGCTGAGAAGGTAGTATGTGAAAGTTCCCCAAGGGCTAGTAAGCTTTAGGGACAAGCAGTCTTGTTGAATCTGAAAAATCAGATCAATTCAGAGTACCACGGTCTGCTAAATCTGTACAGCATGAATAGCACACACTAGTTCCAGCAGCAGGGTGCATTATTCAGACAACATCCAAGAGGGATGGATGCTCTGTGCAGACAACACTACAGGGCTGTGTGTATTATATATATAAAATGATGAAGCAAAAGATCATCTGCAGGACTTCCTGAACTCTGTCCCTGAAGCCATTGGCATGCCACTGAAATCCTTCACTTACACTTCTTGTGCTATACAGTTGGAGCTAGCTTTCTAATTGTTGCTCCAGCTGTAAATGTGTCAGAGTTGTGTGATGTTAACAGCTCCTAACAAACAGCTTTCTTCTATGAACAACAACAGTGTAATGAACAGGTGTTCTAAGAAATATTGGTTGTCTGTCTCCCCTCTGACTCCAGCCCCTACCAAGGAAAAGACATTTTGCAACAGAAGTATGAAACTAAAATGCCAGTACAATTTGTAAATAATCCAGTGAAATTCTTTGCTGCAGAACATTCTAGCAATGAAGTTTATGTGAATTTATCGTGCAAATGGGGGAATGATCCCTTAAAGGGGTACTAAGCACAAGGCTATTGTTACCAGCACAGCAAGAATCAGAAGTCCCTGAAATGCAGAAGTGTGAGAGTATATTCAGAGAAAATGTTACTATGCTTGCACTTTTAATAAACTCTTCCCTAAGCATCCACTGTTTCAGACAGGGTAATAGGCTCAAACAAGTGCATTTAGTCTTACCCATGTGTGTTCCAGTAAGAATTAATCTTCCAAGAACAGATATAGTACAGAACTACTAGTATGATTCTAGAGTATGCAGACACCATTTTAGAAGAAAAAATACCTAGAAGAATGAAAATCATTTAGCCTAGCAAATCAAAGTGAGGAGACATGATGAATAGTACATTAAAAAGTAAAAATAAAAGCTACAGTAAAAAAGACTACTGAAGTTAAAAGAAATATGCTGAATACAAGTAACAGGAAATTAGAGAAAGGTTACAGTAGAGCAGAGTACCAAGTCAAACCTACCAGCTGGAAGTGAGGAAAAAAACACCTTTGGGTATTTAGACCCCGGAGATCTCTTTGTGACCTTGTCAGCACCAATATCAGAATTGTTTTAACATAATGTATTTCTGTATAGATCAAACCAATCTATGATAAACACATGGGAGAGATGTATACTGTCACCAGTAGTTTTTCTTGAAAGCTGAACAAGCCCTAATGCTGCTTTTAAAAAGGTACGTAAGTAAGACAAGGTATCTTCGGGCAGAAATTTTAGAAGAAAATCTCCAATTAAGCACAACAGGCTACGTGCTTAGTTAATGTTAATCTACACTCTACATACAGAGTCTACTACTACAGTCAAAACATTTTACGATCACTACCTAGCATGAGTTACCATGAAGTTGGTATATGAATAATAAATAAGGTAAACACTACTGATTTATTTTTCATGAATAGGAGAGAACAAGACCATTTCTGATGAGAACATCTAATCTGAAGCAAGAAATTTCTTGGCTAGCTAGTTTAGCTTTCATATCAGGAGCATAAAAGGATGCAGCCAAACATGGGAAATGTCTCTATAGACAGCACAAAAGCCTGTATAAAAAGATACAATATTAAGGGCTTCAAAGGAAATGTATGCATCTCATCAAAAAGCTTTTTAAAAGACCAAAAAAAAAAAAAAAACTGGAATAGTTTAACTGTGGAGAAAGTAAGGCTGTAAGAAAATGTTATTCTTCAAGAAGCATGTTCAAACAAGGAAAATAGAAAAATATGTCAACTATGGCATGTTAGGTTTAAAACCAGAATTAAACAGCTCAAAAGAGTTTGAGGAATACTTGCATAAAGGCATAAAAGGTGGCAATAAATTATTTTTCAAACAAACCAGGAACAGTAAGCCTGCTAAGGTATCTGTAGAGCTAACAGATGATCAAAGGATAAAAAGAGCTCTTGGAACACAAGGTCGCCATAGAGATGTGCTAGTACAGAAGTTATACAAGAGAATTAGCAGGTGACCAACTGTCACTTGCTAGACAGCATTCACTCAGATGATGTAGAAGAATTTGGGGATGAAAGCAGCCAAGCCATTAGCTAACAGCGCTCTTGTTCAGGTTGCCTCAGTGCCAGAAGAATTAAACGTGCCAAATGGACTCCAGAGGACAGCAGGGAACTACAAAGTAATAACTCTGAAATTTATAAAGGACAAATTGGTGGATGTATTTAAGAAGGCAAACAATGGAATAAACACATTGGCAAGAGTCATCACAGCTTTCATAAAGGGAAGTCACGCTTCATTAGATTTCCTTGAATGAGTCACAGGGGATGCAGACAAGAAAGATCCAGTTCATAAAGTCTACTGTTTGAATGCCAAAAAGATGTTTAAAGAAAGTTAAGATGCTGTAGAGTATAAATGAACATCCTTATGTGGATAAAAACTAATTAAAACATAGGAAACGAGCAAAAAAAAAAAAGCAGTCTTTGAGGAGGAAGGAAATCAACAGTTGAATCCCACTGTGTTATTAATCATACTTAGAAATGACTGGAGAGTGAAAAAGGTGTCCTGACAGTTGTAAGTAATTCAGGGTAGTGAAAACAAGAACCAAACATGAAAAATGCTAACACAGTGTCTGGGAGACAATGCAGTATGTGAAATCCATGCAATTCTTTGACTGAAGTGTGATCCCTGTCATAAGTAGAACCAGGAAAACATCCCTAGATAACTGCACTGTTCTAACACTCGTCCCTAAGCATGTAGTATTCAACTCTGTTAGAAACAGGATACTGAGTTGGATGAACTAGCTAGGTAACTTGCGTGCTACCTAGCTAGCTAGGCAAATAATTTATAAAGATCTGTTAGATTTGTGATTATGTATCTCAGAATAAAAAAAAAAAGAACAAAACAAACAACAGTTAAGACGCACTGCCACAGCAAAAGATAAGTTCAAAAGGGATGTCTGTTGCCAATCTACTCAAAGACAGACAACAGCAAAAGCATATAACACCACTCTCCCTTCTTCTAATTACCCCATTGTGTTCATGTGCAGGGCAAAATTGTAAAACAGAAGTAGTCACAGCAATTTATTTATTTAAGGTTTCCAGAGCCTACCAATGCTAAACAACTCCTGGGTCATGTTCTGTTAAGCCTTGCAGGACTAAGGAGAGTAGATTAATTAAACTCAGTGATAATCTCTTGTGAAAATAATAAGTAAGAGTATTTCCATGAGAGGTTAAAAAGTTTTTAAAACAAAGGAAGGTTGATCATTAGAAGAAAATGAGAAATAAGGAGATGTATTACATACGTAGAAGGCCATTAAAGTTAAAACCTCATGCAGTTAATGGGGAATTAGAGAAATGTACAATGTACAGAAAACAGACTCATAACCATATGACATTCCTGAATATTCTTCAAATTACATTGAAATGAAGCATAGCATAGATTATAAAAAGTGGAAGCGTCTCAACATGATATTAGTAAGAAATAAGCATTAATTATAAGCAATAAACTTCATTTGCATCAGAAACCAGAAAATTATTATATGAAATAGCTCTTATGAATCTATTTAATTTTCCATATTCAATAGATTGGAAATTTCATTTTAGAACTGCTTTGAACCTTTCTGATGAAACAAGAAGTAACGTCTTCATTACCATTTTTGGATATTTTTGTCAAATTATGCAACTGTGAAGAGAGATTAAATTACACTTAATCACGGTATTTTATGGCTTAATGAGTATTAAAAATGTACAAGCTATGTATTTATTCAGCTAAGTGAGAGCAAACACCTATGGTTCATTCTTATATTAGCACTTCATAGATGTTCGGTTTTTATAGGAATTGCAAAGTATTTGTTTAGTTTAACATTTTAAAAGAATAATTAAATAGTAGAAAGTGTGTATGGAAACAAAAGAGTGAATAGAACCAGTTATTTAAATAATTAAATATTTTTAATTTAGCTGTTGCATCTGTACTCCAAAAAAGGTTATTTGATACATGAGCTATGTAACAAAACAGCCTTTATTAAAAACGCTGGGAAATTATATGAAGAATAGGGATCCAGTCAAGGATTAAAGCTTTCTTTCCCACAGTAACTGTTTGCTACATAGAGGAGCAGCAATCATCCACAGAATTTACTAATACACCAAATACCTTTTCATAATTCTTTAAATGGCTTTCAAACATTGTCTTTGTCTTATGGATGTTCAGCCACAACTGATTTGTAATACTTCTTCATTACTCCCTCTGATAATCTAACATTTACTGCTTAGTACACCAAAGGGGGGAAAGTACAGAATATACAAGATTTCCAATCAACTGAACCACTGAATTTTGTTTTCTGTAAGGAAAAGCCAATAGCTACTACTAAGACCCTAGCAGAACACTTCCCTTGCCTTGCATCTTACCTCTGTCAAGGCGATGCTTGTTATAACATTGAGATTCTTTTCTCAGCATGAGCCATAAAGTAAAACATCCAGTTTATTACAGCAAAACCACAGTCTATAAATTGATACTGAATAAGAATTAAAACTATGAGGAAGTATAACTCTTCTGCATGAAAAAACATAACATAAAAGGGCAACAAATTTTACAGCAGCTGGAAATGCTAGATTTAATTAACAAAGAGAAATCATGCAGAAAAGTTAGCCACCTAGAATGATTTATAACAAATGCAAAGTCACGTGAAACTCTCAGTTAATCAACAGAAATGACCAATAACAAGAATGCCAACACATTTTTATGGATGATGAAAACTTGAAAAAAGTAAAACCAAACAGCAAAGAGAATGACAATGCCAGACAATATTTAAGAATGCCACTTTGAGGAGGTAGGTTTGTTTGTAAATTATTTAAGTAGTTACATTTTAATGCCAAAATTACCAAAATTGTCACTGTTCTTCACAGATTCAGAGTGAAGAATCCTTATCTGTTTTAGAAAATTTTCAGAAAATGCAGTGCTCCTCTACATTCCTACAATGTGTAGCACTATGAATGGTTCAGTATAGTTTCTCCATGTGAATCTTTGTGGGGAGAAGAAAAACATTGCTGAAAGAATACTCATCAAAAACACACAAGCATTGAGATGTGGTATCACAGGTTTTCATCAAAATTCAGTAGCATTATACAATAGCAAATTAAACCTCTATCAGAAAGATGAAGCTATGATGCTTGAACACACTAGGCCTAAAACACTCGCTGGTTTACGTATTTTAAATTCTATAAATATGTATATTCACACACAAATACATGAAGCGGTTTATATAAGACAGGATACATATCCAAGGCAATGGGCGCTCTTGTCATAAATTATAAAATAAAGTCAATTAGAGCACAAAATTCCCTCCCCCTCCTCACACTAAATCCAATTATTCTCATAGACCCAACTCTGCAGCAGGCTGCACATGTAATCTAAGACACAGTGCAAATCACCAGATTTTTCAAGGTCATTTACAGAAAGCAAGCTAGGTGGTAACATGAAATTAGTTGTTAGAATTCAGGCATAAATAGGTTCCTCTTTTGGTGTGGATGAAAATCCTAAACTCAGAGCAAGAAAATGCCTATGAGATCTGTACATATAAATCCCAGGAACACTGGGCAAAATTTAAGTTTTTAAGCGTAACGTGACTATAAGTTACATTAGAAATGCTCACATTTTCCCATTCATTGCAAAAATGTGTGCTTCATTTCCACCTCCTTAGAGAAATGTGTGTAATATTGCTTCATCAGGTATGTTTGTGGTTTAATAGTATTGGAAAAATTTAAGTATCTCAGCTCCCTGTGTGGCCTCCTCTTACGTCTACATTCACAGATGTAACTACCTATAGAGGTAACAGTCAAAATGTAGGTGAAGAAAGGATCAGGAAAGAAAAGGAAATAAGACTGCCTTTTGACTGTATTCAACCATAGAAGACCCTCCCACAACCAATCCTTCAAGTACAAACTACTGTTTATTTTCTGTCTTTTATGAAATGCTAGCTTAGAAGAAAGACAGCATATTTCGCTCCTATTAAAAAAGGCACAACCAGGCACTCAAGACAATGACTTCTTTGTCCAGACTGCTGAGTTGTAAGGCAGAGCTCTCCAGAGCAGGCAGGAGATTGCATTCTCCTTGAGAGGAGATGAGTATCTCCTGTTTGAAGAAGCTTCTGCAGCGCAGGACTGCAGAAGCAAAGGAGATGTTCAGTGCAAATGGAGACAGACTCCTAACAAAAGGAAGGAATAGAAAAATAGCCAAGATGACAGATGCCCTTCTTGCCAGAGACAGAAGTGAATGTGCAGATGTTCCTGCTATTCAAGACACTAAATTCCTTAAAGAGAAAGATTTGCCTTGAAAAGTTATAGGGAGGAAAGATTTCTTTCCAAATCTGTTCAATTTAAATCTATCTCCTCCAGACACTCAGACTTTCCTCTATATCTAAGGTAATAGCACAAACTCAAATAGTATGCTAAAAACCCCTCACCATTTTCTTAGAGACTCTTCTGGTGGTTTTGGAAATCTGTTTATGTAAGGGTACAGACCAAGCATGTCCAATCTGCTATGTGTAGCGGGGACACAGGCTACACGTGGCCTGGGACAGCTAGCAACATGGCCAAACACCCTGCCACCGCACCATCATCATGACCGTACTGCTCTACCAGCATGGTGCAAACCTGTTCAAAATCTGATGTATGTATTGCAAGGCTCATCTTTGTCATGACTTTTAGAAATGGGAGAATTAAAACTATATAGCAGTAAACATACTACAGATCTTGAAAAAGAAATTTGGGGGTTGGATTTTTGCTGACCCAGTGTTATTGGAGAATATTTCATAGCTAATTTGAAACACCAGAAATGCAAGTAAAAATGAAAAAATGAGTAACAGTTCTTGCCACATTTCTTAGCTGTCCCTCACTCAACCAGGAGCAAATTACGGCAGTGAGTGCACGCAAGTGACCAAACCACACCAGTCAGGCTAGCCAAACCAGTCTTTAGCTTAGGGCTCACCATCTGCTACTCTGCTTCCTTACGCGTCTTCAAATGAGAGAAATGAAACAGATCAAAGCCTGTCTAAATTATTTTGAAAGCTCTTTTTTAATTGCAAGTCCTTCCCTTCACGTGCCTGTAAACCTGTCACGACATGAGTGTTAGGATCAAAATACAGGCATCAACATCCCATCCCTACTAACCAGATTACAAGGCATGTCTGCATCCCAACACAGCATACACCTGCTCTAATGAATGTAGTTCTAATGAATATAACTAAAAGCTCCCCCTTCCACACACATACAGGGGAAAACAAAACAAAAACAGACAAACACCAGTGAAGTCTGCTACACAACTTAGTAATAACTTCATGTGACACCAGATTTGTTATTGAAGCATTTCAGAGAACCATTATACTGAGACAGCATAGATGCAAAACATCACCAACTTAAAAACTAGCAGCTCACTCTTATCCTACACTTAAATCACAGCAAAACTCAAGAGCTATATTAAAAATGTAAGCTGATGCTCAGTGAAATTTCTTCTAGGTATTACAAACACCTGTTCCAAGACTGAAATAAGGCCACAATAGCGAAGTTGTCATCGAAGAACTGTATTCATTGATAGCCCGTATTTACATAACAGAACCCTCTGCTTCACACAGATTTCCCACATATACACACACCTTTGTGTATGGTTTGCATTTGAAGAAAAAAGGTGAGCTATTTATGTAATCAGTGATGCCATATCATTCATAGAGCTCCTGCATAAATTCAGAGCAAAAGATGTCAAGTATGTCCCAGTCCAATGATGATCAGGAAACAAAGTAAAAAGATGCACTTTTCATCTCCACAGGACTGTCGCCAAACCCTTGATGTAATAAATGAAACATGCCTGCTATTTCACCACTGCAAAATGGTACTGTAGATGTCTTACAACATCTCTGTTTGCAGGAGGGGGTAACTAGCTCTAGATGAAGTGCAGATATGTTATTAAACAACGCACAGCTTGAATCCTGGGGCCAACGTAGATGACCTTTAGAACATAAGCACTGTCTAAGACAAATATGCTTTCATCTTTGGGGAGTATTTTTTCAAGTAAAGATTTAAGAGAAAAACAGTTTAGGAATACGTTAAACATAAATGTGCCTTCAATCCCTTAATGCTTCATTTTGAAAACAAAACCACAAGTAGTATCACATGTCAGAAGAAAGACTAAGTACTTTTTAAGCAGAGCATTAGTGAATTCAGTGAGATTTAACTTCATTTTCATTAAAACAATCCAATAATTAAAGCACGCAGAAAGGAGCAAAATGAAGTAACTAGGATTCAAAATTGGAGGTGTGGCTGTGATTCAGAAAAAAGGTTTGCATTTTTATTACAAGTATATAAAGTATATACATTACTATGTATATACTTCACATAGTATATATATTACAAGTATATATAAAAAACAAGACCTATATTTCACTTTAGAATCCCTTAAGTGAGATGAAAATACAAAAACATAACAAACCACACCAAAGCATGTAAAATGTAAGTAAAATGGTTTTAGAGATGGATTAAGTGAAATAGCGAACTATACAGAAAGAAAAAACATAATTTCTTGTCTTGCGCTTAGCAGACTGTTATCATTTATCTTAAAGATTGCGGGATGCGGAGTGGACTTTCTTATTTTTTATCCCTTCTAGAGTTGTATCTTGACAGTGATTCTAAAGAGCTTGAACGTATACAGTGATATTTGCTTCAAGGAATAGAAGAGCATTGGTACGATACAATTCCTTCCTACCAAACCATGATTTGCAGATTCTCTGCTGTTCTGCATAGCCTGCTTTCCCATCAGTTAGTGGCAAGCTATCAGAACACCCAAGGACTGCTTAGCACCTTTTACAATGGAATCTCCTGTGCCTGAAAAGCCCATATCACACACTTGGATCCCCAAATACAGTGGGTTTGTTATGGTGGGGGTTCTTTTGTTGTTCTTTTTTTCTTTTTTTCAAATATTTCATTTCTTACCTCAAATTCAGCATGCCGGTTAATATCCTCTGCTCTCTGTCTGCTCAAGATAAATTCTGCTTCGTTAGCCACTCTGACCAAATGGTCCTTCATAGTCTGACTCAGCAACCTGTGGACAGAAAATATTCAAGAGCTGTCTTAAGAGAATGAAGTCCTAAAACAATATCATACGTATACAAATGTTTTGAGCTCTGTTCCATAATACTGACTGACTTCTGTTAAGAAAATGTTATACATAAGCTTGAAGGGTAATTTTCAGGCAACTAGCAAAATTGTATTTCAATAGTAAACTAAGCTAAGAATCAAACAAAATGTAAATTCTACAAAGTCATGTTTTATTTGAAATACAGTAATATATGAAAATCTCTCACATACATACAAGCTAAAGAGAAGCAAGCAGTTTATGCATATAAACATCAAGAGTGAAAGCCCTTATGTAACCAATGTAAAGTTCAAATGAAAAGAAATGTGAATTGCACTGCAGCATAGTTTTTTCTCCAAATGCAAAATTGGAATTGTGTTTAGTATACATTCAAGTAATATTTTAAGAATTATAAAATATCCTCACTCTCACAAATAAAATGCTGAGATAAACATTGTTTCAGGTTGTGCACAGAACAAAGCTGTAATTCAATCTGAGATTTCAGAGACCTTCATAAACCTTGAGTTTATGAATGGCAGCAGAGCTGACAGATTGAATTATAACCCAATTATTCAGTGAGTTCGTATATTGTTACCAAAAACATTTCCTTTTTAATTAGTTACATTGGGATTCATAAAGTTAAAACTGGCTATACAGGAGCTACACTGTTTTAGAAGGTATACATTTCCACAGGATCATTCAAAGACAAACCAGACAAATCCTTTACTACTGGATAGTTTAGCAAAATACCTGGTATTCTAACTTTTTTTTTTCCAAATGGCCTTCAGCTGCTAATTAAGATGCAGAACATAAAATCACTTGTTTGCCTTGCACACATATACTAAAATGCATTTCTCTAAGTTCAAAGGCTAGGCTGCCTTTAGAAAGGTAGGTTTTATTACGCAGGATGCCTTCTAATGCATGCAGTACTAATTTTATCACCCAGAAGTTATTATTTATCTGAGCTATGGCTCAATCTGTCTCTATATGTATGATTGATAGTACAATCATCAATGGTCTGCTGTCTTTTTTCTTAAGCTGTTCACGATTCTGCACTTGTAGTAGGCTAGCGAGTCACAAGTGGACTTGTGAAAAGAAACCTAGAGTCAGAAAAACATCTGAAGATGAAAATGTTCTCTGTTCACTGCTTCTCACACTACAAGGCCAGGAAAACTGCAACAGAAGAGCTAAATGAGACAGATCATGTGACCTGAACCAGTTAAGTCCCTGGGATCACTGCTTCTGCATGCGCAGTCTTGAAAAAAGAAATAAGCACAATTCTTTATTTGGGCCATGACTTCACCTTGTGCTTGAGAAGGCTTGTACAGAAGGAGCTGTTTTAGAACTAATTTAATTTTTCTCTCTTTTTTAGTTTTTTTCAGTAGTCACTTTTGGAATGGAAGTAGCTGTTACCAGCTAACCTACAATGTGGCTCGTTTATCTGCATGCATTAGTAACATGCTTTTACTTTCAAAAACTTGCAGAACTGACACTGCTGCAGTGATGTAACTTCTATTTCATAACTTTTCATTATTGTTTTCAGTGCATACCAGATTCAGGTTCTCAAACGGATTCTTCTTCCCTTGCCTAAGCACTTTGTTTCTGGACTAAAGCATTTAATCATATTATTAACTTTGAAAAGTTGAACAGCCTAGTAAAAACAAGCAATGGGACAGATCCCATGTGGGAAGTTAAATATATACTTGCATACTTTGCTGGGTCAGGAATGAAGTGCTAAAACCACAGAGATATGGAGTTCCAGCCAAACAGATGAGACATTCTGATTTTTATTCTTACACTGAATGAGAAAACTATGAGAGACAAAGCAAGAACTCTTTTTATTCTGCTGTCTGGCAGAATAAAAAAAACTGGAACAGAAAAATGTGTAAGAAAAAGCGAGAAATGGATAAACCCTAGGTTAGTCTCGGTGATGTTCAAAGATTATAATTTTTATTCAAAATACTGCAAAAGCTTTATAGATGACATTTACAACAGCTGTTCTGGCATACATCTCTCAAAGTACTACAGGGACAGATTATGATTGTTCCAGATACTACCGTAACAGAACTTGGAGACAGACAAGGAAGGAGGATAAAGGTAAATTCCCTACTTGCACTTCTCATAAACCTAGCATATAAGAGATTCTCTTACACCAAAAGGAGATGCATCTTACAGGGATACACTCCATCTTTTATGGAATCTGATTGCTCAATGTGTTGTGTTGGAATTACTGCTGCAAGGAAGTTTTACAATTTCTTTATGGAACCCAGATACTTTACAAATACCCTGTCCAGTCATCAAAAAATACAGACAAGTCCAAAGTTTGAACACATTTATGTCCCTCAAAATATTGGAGAAAATAAACAGTGCCGAGCCACCAAAAAGCTGCCTTGGACATACAAGTACATAAACCTTAATAGCACTCTGAAAGGACATTTAGGAGAGGATACATCAATCCTAACTTTTCTATCTAGGATAGCCATTCAGAATGCCCAAGAGCCAAGTGAAAATTAATCTGAGATCGTGTTCACTTCTGTAGTGTGACAGAATTTCTGAAAATTTTAGAACAGTAATAGTACAATTCCCATATGCACACGGAGTGCAGTATAAATACCTTCTTGTTACTGTTGCATCAATTTATTTTTAAAAGCAGATGTTACTAAAAGCACTCTACATAAAAAAGCATTTAATAATTCCCAGGCACTCAAAAGCATTTTATGATTTTGCTTTTTTATAGAATCAACAAATTAACGACATATTCCCCAAAGCAAAACCTACCTTTGTCACATACACTCCAAAATTACTAGCATCTCCAGTAAAAAAAGCTTACATTAATTTTTAATCATTAAAACAGTTCTTCCCAAAAAGCTTCTTCGTGCTCATTAAGTTGCAGCAAAGCTCATATGTTTCCAGTTACATAAAAAGATGCAATTTAAATCCGTGCACAGATGATCAAACAAAACTCAGTGAAATAAAAAACTTTTAAAAATGGCTGTGTATGTCACACAATATCTTGGTGCATGCACACACATAAAATAATCATGTAGTGTCAAGAGCCCCACCTCAAATCACTTTTCCACTTCTGAAACACATCCAGGCTACAACTTCTGATTTTAAGCACATTTCAAATGTTGCTTAAAGTCTAGCTGGATGGTCTTCTACAGTTCAAATTCACATATTAACAAAGCTGCTTCTGCTATGAAGCAAAACAATAGCACAAAAAACACAGAACATAAATCACTTAAAACCCCTTTTACAAAACCTACCACTTCACCTGAATGGTGAGTTGCTAAAAAAAAAAAAAAAAAGCAAAGAAACACAGAAAACACATTTTTTTCCTGCTACAAATCAAGACTAAGGTACAGGTTCTGTATTATCAGCAGATTGAAGCTGAGAGCCTGCAATGAGGGAAGCAGACTGGCAGTAATCAATTCTAGTTTGGACATGACTACATTTATCATTTTTTCCTGAGCCTTTTTTGGTCAATTATGCACCAAGCATAACTGTGTCAGTTATCATCCATTTCTTCATTAATAGCTATATTTTTCTAACTATTTTCCATCACAGTAGTTGCTCCTATGGCAACACATTCCCTAGCACTCATTCCTTGAGAGTGACCGCACTACTGCGAATGAAAGACAATTGAATGGGGCAGCCTACATCTGTCCCCTATTTTCTGTCAGGAAAGCATGCAAGTAATTGGCCAACTAGTTTGATTGCCGAATACTTCAATATTAAAAAATATTTGCATCTATGACCAGTCAGAGGTAATATTTTCAATTTAAGAGAAGGAACAGCTGGTGATGCTGAAATTCTCATAGTAAAGTTCCTTCTAAAAAAACATGCCACAGAAATACATTTGATTACACCATTCCAGATTTTAAACTACCGGACGTTATGAATTGGGAGAATAATACCATTTACATCTGGTTATTTACAGTGACTTTTGAGGCTTTTTCTGGTTGGTTGGTGGAATTTTTACTTTCTAAGGATATTAGATATTAGGCTACTAGGCTTGTATGCTGCCTGCCCTCTTCTTCCTCTCAGTAACTTTTGAATTCTTTGAGTAATTCCAACCAATTTTTTTTAATAGAAGGCTGGAGTTTCTCAGAACATATTAGTTTTATATCCAGCAAAGGACAAAAATCTTGTAAGTATCCTCGTGGAAAAAAAAATCTAATAATCTAATATTGGATGAGAACCCATTGAGATACAGAGAATTTTGACAAGATTTCATTCCTCATTAGACAGCAGAGAATCTAGCCATAAGAAAAAGCTACAGAAAAACAAACTTCATTAGTTATGCTTCTCCTGGATACACTTGTGAATCCTCAGGTTTTGTTTGGTTTGGTTAAAGATTTGAAAAAGGGATGACAAAAGGGAAGAAATTGCATGTATTCTTCTATTTGTTTAATGAGGTTATGCTTCCACCAAACTTTACATGACAGGTTTTTTTTTGTTTGTTTGTTTGTTTTTTTAAAGCAAATGCTGTTCATTTACAGATGTATAAACATCTGTAGAATACAGCACTTAATTCTTTGGACGACCAAGAAAGCTGTGCTTGACAAAATTAAAACTAATCATGTCCAAGAGTCTCTTCAACTGAAAATCTGAAAGAGTAATTGCTGCAGCATGCTTAGGAGACTGATCCCTCAACCCCTGCCATGCCAAACCCATTATCACCCCAAAGGGGATAATAACTGTCATGCCTAGTCTCAAGCACAAGTACGTTTGTTAGTACACTGACTGATACAGAAAATAAGGTCTAACACAAGAGATGTTTCACACTAAAGTGTGCTAATGAATCAAAGCGACAGGAGAGAGTTTTAACCTTCACAGAGCAAAGGAGTTGTTTGCTAATTAAGTAAAGGAAATAAGAGCCTAACAAAAGAGACATTTGTTCGCACAAGAAGGTAAAACAAAGTGGGTTTTGTTGTTTTTTTTTTTTTTTCCAGTTCAGAAATAATAGTTTGACCAACTTCTGCATAAGGAGAAACAATAATTTGTTTCAGGGTGAAAAAAAAGAATCCGTCTGGACACCCTGGAAGTCTTCAAAGCAGAGGACTGGCTACAAGAGTGAACCAATCACACTGAAAGGATGGTTTCATTGAGAAAACTATCTGTAAGGTCTTCAGCTGAGGCTCCAAAACAGACTGTCCCTAAAGAGAGGACTCAAAGGTGAAAGGCAAGCACAAAGACTGAAATCTAGCCTGACAGAAGTTCAACAGGCTAAGGAATATGTTTGGCAGCCTACATTTCTGCTGCACACATGGCTCAGAACACAGGGAAGCAGTGAGTACCAACACCTTTTTAACAAGGTTTCAAAGAACAGTAATAGTGTTCCCAGACATAACATTACAGAATAATGCTTATTCATTTTTATTAAAAACAGATTAATATATAATGCAGCAATGTTTTGAAATTTGTGTTTCTTTTCATATACAGAAATACTATTTTCCAATATCTGCTCCTTCAGCTTCTCACTTACATTCCACACCTTCCTGTCTTTCTACGCAGATTTTTTTACCATGCTTGTATCCTAGCCTTCAAAAGACTTCAGTTGTGTGTTTCAGATTTAGGTAGGTTTACCATTCTGTACCTTCACATACTATTATCCTGTCTAGCAATTTTTCTCAGTTCTGAAGACCCAAAATTTCCCTGGGTTCAAACAAATCTATTTTGCTATGCACAGAATAGCAGTGGACCCAATGCATTTGGAAAGCCTAGGAGCAGCTACGTTACACACTAGTTACTTGTGAACATGCTGAAATTCAGCCTAACACATTCTGAATGCAGCACACACACTGCAGACCTTATGAGTCCCAGAGGCAGACTTTCTGCACATATTTCTGTCCAGGGAATCGTAGCCAAAACATGGCAAGTCTAAACATAAAACTTTCAACCGGTGAGAGGGAGAGAGGTACATTCATACCTTTCACATAAAAGGAAAAAACACAGTTCTACGCAGCTGTAAGAAGTGATTTAAATTTCTTCTTCTAGAGCTCTTTTGATTCCAGAAACAGTTTCAGTTGTCTTATTTGACTGATCAGCAAGCAAAAAAAACAACAGGAGGACAAATTTCAAACTGGAATATTCTTTAGTATCTTTATAACTTGTCCAAAAATGAGTAACAAACATTGGAACAAAATAATGCTTTACAAAGGTTATTTGATGACTAAGACTTGTTCCACTAAGAAAGCAGACAATAGCAGTTTTGTGATTCCACGAATTCCAGGCAGTTCTTATAGTCCTTAATTTTATTTTATTTATTCTAACACTCCATGTGTCATGGTACCCCACAGACATCCTTACTTGCTGAAATCAGTTCTGTCCTTTGTACAAACACCTTGTCATCTTTTATTATTTATAGGAGACAAATTAAATATTCAACTATTATTATACAATTACGCAGTAAAAAGTCTAAATCAGCATCCTTCAGCTATTTCCATTTTTAATGACAAGATTTCAGCTTCTTGGAATTCTTTAAATCATAATGTTATGGGGAAAAAAATACTAAAGCATCTCAGACTGTACAAGTGTTAGTATATGTGCAAGAAAAATAATGTGTGACCTGTATAAAGAGAAGAACAGAGTAGTTTTGGAATGTAGTTGATGTTGTAAGAGGGATAATAGTTTCATTTTAGTGAACGCTGAAAAGCCACAAAGCACTGCAATGACCAATTCAGCCGTAACTTTAAAGGCTCCTATAAACAGAAATGGAAGAAAATGGAACTAGATAAAAGGAGACACTTTTAAGAAATGAATCCACTCTCCTCTTCCCCATAATGAAAGTTATGTTCTTTTTTTAAAAAAACAACTCTGTTATGACTCATGAAAAAAATGAAGTAACAACTACTTAGGTATTTTCTGCTAACCAAAACCACACTTTTCAGTCTTTAAGGGATCATTTGTCCCTGAGACAACCACTCTGCTAAGACTAGACTATAAGTTATTGATGTTGTTTATGGAGGTGGGGGAGTGATTCCATCTGTCTGTGATGGGCACTGTAGGTTTTTAGAAGAGAACAGTCAATTTCAAACATTTTACTGATAGAATGCTCTCTGAAAGCTTGGTCTGAACAAGCGGACTACTAGGTAACTGCTACTTAAAACTAAGTTTCAGTAACTGATTTGTTCATGATAATCATCTTACCCAGGCAAACCTTACACTGTGGTTTACATGTGTGTGGGATCTCTACGTTATCTATGCTAATAAAACATTAATCAAGGGCCAAATTTATAGCAGGCACTTTATAAGAAAGGTCAGGACAGGTCAGCCTCACATAATAGGAAACAACTACAGGCTAGATCTTAACACTGTAACTGAACACCCTTGTTACTTTACCTTGGCCCTTGGGATCAAGACTAGTAGCAAAATGTTTTCTCTGCCTCACAATGGTGTTTGCCTTACCATAAACTGAAATGCAATAGTTAAAATGGTCATTACTTATATGAATCTCGAGAATCTCTCTGCATTTTAAAAGAAAAATCTCAAGTAGTCATTTCTCCTACAATGATAAAAAATATTTATAGAGCATTTTAAGTTAAGTAATAAATTATTCTATTTTTAATTCAGGAGCTGCCCCAATCCTGTAAAATTCCTTTTCTCTTGGGATCATTACCAGCTTAAGTTGCTCACCAACAGAATATAGGTTTGGAAAACGGTGTTTCTCATAATACTCCTTAGGTAACTCATTAAGACATCTAGAAAAAAATCCTTTAGAAAAAGTAAATATTGCTCTTAGTCTGCCTCAGCAATCAATTCCTAATGAAGAAAATATTGACGGCTCTGAATACTCACTTCAAGTTAAAGAGCATGGCCCCATCACTTGCTCTGTCATTTTGTTTATGTCCCACTAATATACATATATAGTTACTGATAGAACATTCAAGTATAAAAATTCTGCTAATATCACCAATTAGCTTTAAAGGGATTCTTTTCAGTTCCATTTTATGAGGTAGATAGAAAATAAATGAGGAAACTGGAATCTAATTTTTGAGACAAAGGCTTATCTTACACTTCCTACATATAATGCCTTCCAAATATCAATTCCCTTCCTCAAGAGATTAGCTGAATACAAATTATAGTTTCAATGTTAACCAGTGCATAAGGGCAGGAAGAAAGAAAACCCATGACACTGATAAGTGATATGTTTAATGAAATCAGAGCACTCACATTCTGCAAAATCTCATATTTAGTATTAGAACTAAACAGAAGTGTTAAAGAACACAAATTCATGCTTGTAAAACTTGAAGAAACTGGAAAGAAGTAAAAAGCAGAAGCAAAACTATTTAAAACTGTTTCACGTCTCTTCATTTCCAAAAAGCTAAGGCAGAGTTGCTATCAAATATTTTGACTTACCTTCCTTCATTGACAAGCTCTATAAAGGCAAGGCCAGCATTCTTTTGTATAGAGTTCTGCCACTCCTTAGAAAGGGGGGAAAAGAAAGTGAAAATGAGTTGTGAAAAAGAGATCAAGAAAAAACATTTTGAGCTAGAAAGTCATGCACTTTTTTAAAAATTCTGATAGCTTACACCACCAAACATATAAAGCATTAATTGTGTGCTAATCAGAAAGGAAACACTGCCAACAAGAACAAACAAGTGTCATCCACTGAAAGTAACACTCTGTAGAGGTAGAAGAAAATACAAAAACATCCTCCAAATGACTATCTTTATTGTTGACTATGCTGCACACTAATTCTGAACTTACTCCAGTTTACTGATGCTCTTTGCCTTAATGAGACTTAGTAATGCTAATGTAGTCTTTAAAATTAACATAATGCTCATTTTTTAGATACAGATTTCTCTTACAGCTTGAAGACTGATTTAAATATACAGATAATCATCTTCTCATCATAACATCATAAAGCCACTTCTACTGCAAAGATCAGGTTTACCAAATAATGCATCATTAACACCCAGTATATTAAAAAAAAAAAAAACCCACACTGAAATAATTCATCAGAAAGACAGGCAGTGCACATATCTTACATCCAAAACAACCCTGAACTACAGTCAAATTCCACATGGGTACAGGTTTTGCCGGAACCTCGGAAGAGATTCTTTGAAAAGCAACCAAGATCAGTGAGGCTTGCTTTCCCTTTTGAAAGCTGACGAGAAAACAGAATTGGTCAACAAGAACACAACAAAGATTCTGAATCTCAGACTCAACAGCAACAAGTTGAAATACAAAGATACAACAGAGATGCAAAAAAATTGGGGTAACAAATGTGTGAACCTTATATTTTGTAGAAAATGCATAGGCATTTGGATAGAACACACTAGATATGGGTCTTCATTTAAATCAGTCCTAACTGTTTTAAGGTTGGTTTTTTCCTTCTAAACTAATAGAAAGCAATGCTTCTGTAGTAGAAACTTCTTACAACTTCTTTGTAAAAAATAACGATCCTAATGATTATTCTGTTTAAAAATCTTGTCAACTCCAAAACAGACAAAGTGTAAAACTGCAAATATGTCTTAAATCAATTTCAAATTTCTAAATATAGGAGTATTCAATAGCCAGTATATCACCAGAGCAAGTTTTTAACTGCTCAGTTTTACAAAATCATATTACGTCTCTCAGTTAGTGACATGAAGGTTTGATTAGGTATACACAGAAGTCAACAGAAAAATGTTGTTTCTTTATGATATACGTCCCTATCCTCTCCCCTCCTCACAAAAAAAGATTTCCAGATTTCAAATGAAAGGTTTGAAATATTCCAAGACCAATTTTTTTTAATTATTTTTAAGCTGCAACACTGTATTACAATTTTGAAGTAGTCAGAATTAAGAGTAGAATAATTGGAATTTGTGATGTATTACTCCTCATGAATAATAAATGATTTCATTACTTTTTATGTAACTTGTTTATATGCATTACTAGGCAAGTAACACTCTAAATGTCAGCTAGGTTCCATTTACACGTTATCACATATGATTTTTTTTAAAATGATACATCAAGTAGCGCCAATGGTTCTTCTTGTTACACGTATTCTATCGATATTACTCCCACCGTCCTTCTTTCAGTTCTCTCCTACTGCCTTCTTATGGTCACCACGACATGACTTCAAATTAGTCTGTAAGTTCTCTGAAATAGTATTAATTCCTATTTAGAAAGCCCATCAGGTACTAACAAAATAATCTACGCAACTAATTCTCATAAAAGGTTCTTTTAATGTAATATCAAGTTGTAAATATTTAGCTTTGTATGATGATAGTTAAAATGATTATCTGTTACCTTAAACGTGTGAAAACTCAATAAAAGCAAAATAATTTCTTCTATTTATGACATTGTCCATCTGTTGCTCTATGTTAGTAATACCTCTGCTTGTTAACAGAACTCACTACAATACTTGAAAATTTAATTGGTGAAGATGGAGGTTGCCAGAAGTGAAAAGAAAGGGCATTTATCATGATACTTTTCAGCATTTTTCTCTACCTCAGACATCATCAAAGGCAGCGTTAGTCTAAACAATTTCATAAATCACAGCTGAACACACCCTAAAGCTAGTTTTAATAGTTGAAAGAAAAGACTAATGGTCATCATATTTCATGATCCTTTCAATATTTCCCCACAGTATATGTTCTCTCTCAAACAATTACACTCAGTATGCATATTGCATTATTATATCAACATCTTAGTTATCCACCTCCCAAAGGTATTAGGGAAAAAACACGTTAAAAGCCTCAAACTCAACCACTAATGCAGCTAAATAACTACAATACACATTTCAGCACTTTCCAGAGGAAGGACTGTAAGAGAAGATCAACAAAGTCAATAATTTCATACCTGTTCTAAGCTGTACTTAATTGACCACCATTTCCTCTGGCTATAAATGTTGAGTAACTGAAAGACATAATCTACTTTTAATGCTTTTGGTCACTGTACAGTGAGAATAGTGAAGCAAGAAAAAAAAACACACCTAGAAGCACTAAACACAAATAGCTACAATGAAAAACTACCATTACAAGGAGACAAAGAAGAAATCACATTTCATTCAAATACTATGTCTGACATAGACATTTCTTAGCTCATTATTGTTCAATATCTCAGCGATAAAATGCAAGTACTATATCCTTTCCTGAAACAGTGTTTTGAGTGTCATCTGAAATATAATTCTATATGGAATAACATATTACATTTCTTGTAGCTATTGTATAACTCCGCCATAAGCAAAATTATATCCTAGTCCTCTATCACACCAATTTTGTATCATCAACAAGTTTAATTAACACACTCTTACTGAGTGCACAAAGATCCTTTACTGAAAACATGAAACAGCATTGGTCTTAAAACCACCCCTTCAGAAACTAGTAATCTCCCTCAAGGTTTATATTATGAACTACTGTTGTCCCATTTGAGTCAGTTGTTTTTTTGTTTTGTTTTAAATGTTTTACTGATTTTTTTCCTTTTTAAATTAATGCTAACTAATGATCAGTCATATGACACTAAAATTCATATAAATTACTACCACATTTCTTTTATCCAGGAAATAAATGTTGACTGAAGACCACAACAAGCATACTACAATCAGCAATGAGATTGTTCTAGCAAAACAATCTTTAGTAATTGTGTCTCATTTTATTTCAGTGTAGATCTCAGCCTCCAAACACATTTTAAAGTCCTTTATACTGCCTGATCCTCTTCTTCCTCTTCTTTTTTGTTAAAAAAAAAAAAACCCTATGTCTCTCATAAGATGCCATCATTAGATAAATATAGGTCTTTAAAATTTGCATTGGAGATCGATTTTCAGGTGTCAATTCTATTGATCACTCATTTCTTCCATTCATTCTTGACTCCCTACGCATTCTGAATATTCCTGATCATATTTAATAGGTGAGGAGCTCATTATTCATCCAGACAAGCCAATCGAAAAGCCTTTTCTACAAGCAGCAGCTATTAGAAGTCAGCTTGAGAACAAACAAACGGAGGTAGTTCTTTACACAGTGTATTACAGACCAGTGGAACCTATCATTAAAGGATGCTGTGCTGCCTAAACGTTCAGTAGGATTAAGAGGAGAATGCACAAGTGCACGCAAAGAAGGATTTACTGGTATTTAGTAAATATACAGAAACTACATCCAATTCACAAAATATCCCAAGTTGACAGTAGTTGGAGAGGGGAATAATACTTGTGGAGGAGGAGGAGTGTCACATATGATTTCCTCATTTTATTCTTCTTGAGCATCTCTTTGTGTCCACAGTTAGAGGTAGAACAGTAAGCAAGGCAGACCCCCTAACTAACAAAATACAGCCATTTCTAAACTTTAATCACTCAAACAAATGCAAGGAATTTTTTTCTTTTAACAAATATTTTGATGGGTTGCAATTTGAAGTGCTTGCACGTAAGCAGCAAATGTACTAACCATCCTCATCTGTACAGTTCTAGAAAAGATACAGAATCACATTTCAAACAATTAACCAAAAATATGTATTCTTCAAGCTATATGAAAATATTTGTGAGCCCAGTCCATCAACTGGTCTGATTACTAAACAAATAAATAGCACCCTGAGCAGAACATTCCAAAAAATACTGATAGATGAAAACTGCTTTATTTTCAACAAATACTACTGCTACCGTTCTTTACAAGTCTTGCCCTGTATGTTTATATGTGTATACGCACACACATACATACATAATGCGCACCCCTTAAATGATTTATTTCTCAGAAAGGTTAAAAAAAAATCTGACAAGATTAACATATTGCACAATTAAGAACTATATCTAACGTTTGAAATGCACACTCATAACCAAGAAAACAAAGATAGCAATTTCTTTCTTAATCTACAGTTCCCATAAAGCTAGTGGAGTTTCAGTAACGTATTTTGATAGTGAAACAAATGAGAAGGATGACTTTGGTACTGACAACTATGAATGGAGCACTAAGGAGCAGGGTGGGAAAATGTGTTAACATATGACTAAGAGACATATTATATCCTAGACTAAAGGTCAAATCTGCATGAAAAACTTGTTCATAGAGAGATATACTAATCTTTAAGTGCCTAAAGTAAACTATCAAGAACTTTTCAGCAGTGTTTGCACTTGGTGTCACCACTCTCTCAGCACCACATCCACTACAGGCATGAATGAACTCAGCAATAAAGAACACACAGCAAAAACTAGATTATATCTCAGCTACGTTCTTCATAATCAAAAAAAAAAAAAAAAAAAAAAGCTAGAGTGCAGCATGTTAAGTAGAATATCTGCAAACATAACTAGTTTGCTTAAATTTTTTTAATCTACAAAGATCCATTTAAAAATGAAAAACAACATGGAATTATGGAAAATCATATATAAAACCCTATGCAACATTTTAATAAATTAATACCTAAGTAGTATTCTAAATATAATAGCAACAAGAAAACACATTTGAAGACAATCTTATTTAGTACAGTTATACATAGATGCCCAAACAGAAGTGGAAAAAAAAAATACAGGAATGGAAGAACTATCTGAAATTGATTGACACAAGAATAAGTAATTACATACATGCTCCCTTCCATAGATAAGAACATCATTGTTGCTGAATCTTGACATTTATAGAGAAAAGCAACAGCTTTCAAAAATATTTACTACTCAGACCATTTTGTCGGGGGAAAAATCAAACAGGTTTGGCTTTATCAAAATTTAAACAATGGCTCATGTATGAAAGCTTTAACATGGCATCAACGTAAGTCAAGCTATCTCACTAATCAATACAGAGGTTTTGATTGCAGTAAGCATGATACAAGTTACTCTAACCCCAGCCAGCTACAAGCTCTCAACAGATGATCATCATTATGCCTCTATCAGGGTTCCACGTACTCAGGCTGTACAAATGTGTCCTATTAGTATATGGTCTGTCTGTTTGGCAACTCCAGTCTTAAGACAAATGGCAGCTGCTGCCCTTCAAGGTCTGAAGTCAAGTCCTCAGGGAGTCTAGAAGCCCAACTGGAAAAATCAAGGCCTGTTCATTAGAGACTGCTCCAGGGGAAACTTGCAAGGCTGCCATCAGAACTATATAAAAGAGCTAATTATTTTTATAAGACTTTTAAACTATCAAACACACACAGTTACAATAAAAAGTACTTACTGCTGGCATTCCATTAAAAAGAGATTGCTTTTGTCAAAAAAAAAAATCAGCTAGTGACAGTACATAACTAAGGCTTTTGTATTAAAAATTTTAATGAGTTTTCTAGGAGAAAGTTGCATAAAAATTAACTTGATGAGATAGTTTCTTGAATGGAGACATAATATCAAGGATATTGTTGTGGGAAAATATTCCAAAATACACTCAAATCTTACTAATGAACACTAAAAGTGAGTTGAGATTGTGTGTGACTATCTGCCCCTGTAAAGAACAAGAAATTGAAGAAAAATGAGATCACTGCTGCAACACTGACTGAAAAGAGCCCATAACATGTATTTACTCATTTTAAGTCTGCGCTGAAAACTAACAGAAAATGCAGAAGTACACTAACGGATTGATAAACTAGTTAAAAAGGCACAGGGTTTAGTATCAAACACCAAGACTGAGCCAAAGAACTGAAAAGCCAAAGTAAGTTGTGTCAGTATTTTTCCTTTGATAAAACATAGAAATAAAGGTTATTACAACAATGGCTACTGTCATAAAACATACTCTAGGGAATTGTTAGAACGTCTTAAAAAAAATTCATAACCACAAAATTATTTACCATTTTAACAATGAAACTGAATAAAAATCTTAGACATTTTTCCAGCTGCACAGCATGACAACACCGTATTTAACAGTATAACACATCACTGCTACATAGTATTTATTACATAGTATTTATTGCAAATCTTTTAAAAGTGTTATATGAAATTCATTAGTGTTTCTTAATCAATTCTTGGATCAACATGTGCATTAGCTTCCGACAGCCTAATTCAAAAAAGCAATTACAACCCTAGTCCTTATGTAAAAGGATGACAGAAAGAAACTATGTTGAACCAGTTAAAAAGAATGAAAATGTAAAGAAAACAGATTAGGAATGATTTATATCAATGCCTAGTGCTGAAGTTAATTACAACTAACCCAATAAAATAGTTCCTTTATTATTGTACAGCAAGTAATAACCTGAGACGCAGAAAACAGAACTCTTTGCTGACTTTTGCATGCTCAATTCCACAGCACACTACATTAAGAATTAAACAAGTAGTAAATAAGCCATACAGAAACAGCAGTTTTTTAACTAAAAGCAGAAGACTCCCCTGCTGTTTAGCCATTTGGGATATTCCATGTAAACAGAACTTCCTATAAACTGGTATTATGTTGTTAGTAGTAAATGCCTAGAATTACCTTATAATGAGAGTTTAATTTCAATACTTAAAAGTTTGAGTTGAAGTCGTTATAAATTTTTATAGATTCTGAAAATAAATTATACACATACAGAGCTGGATTAGTTTGCATACTGGTGTACCATGTTGTTCAGAGAAATACCAAAGAAAAAACTGTCAGCTCATCAGACAATACCTTCTATGCTATGAGATTAATTTTGAAATGACAACTGTTGTCTTCTCTACAAATTGCAGAAATGTATCCTAAAAGCCAAGTTATCACATAAAACACTACAGTACGTACAATCTTCAAAAATTAGTTACGGCCATAAAACCTTGGCATAAGTTGCTCTTGTCATTATTCTTGGTGATACCAAATATTCTTAAAGAGGAATTTTAATAATAGTAAAAGACCTTAACTTACTCAATCAAAAAGTTCATAAAAAATGATTAAAACATAACTGCACAAACAGAATGCTGCCAGCAAAAAGTATCATGGCATAAAATCTGCATATCACCAAAACCCATGAATTGAATTTTTTTACACCTGGTTTCAAAAATATATGAGCATGTACATGAAAAACATTTATTACATACTAATTATAGCAATCTAACTCATTATTTGATGAGTAAAATTATATCCCTAGAACTAATGTTTCACTAGATAGGTAAGTCTACACTAAACTCCAGTTCCTATACACTTCTCACTATAGCAAAAAACTGTAGAATGGGGGAAAAAAATCGAATGAGCGGATCATTGGTTTCAGGTCCACATTTCTGATGGAGGAGGCAATCTGCCTGGGCTGCCTATCTCTTCCTGTCTTCCACTAGCAGGCTGTTGCCATGACTCCTCATGAAACAACATTAGGGGTCAGGTTTGAGTTCATCTAGCAGCAAACCTCTTCATCTGCAGTTTCCTCCTCAGGTTCTGTAACCATCAGCTATATTCAATGCAAAAATGAAAGGCAGTAGCTTCAGAAATAGGAACAGGAATCTTAAACAGTAATTAAGAAATCGAAGTACCAAGTCACTGCAAAAAAGCAGAAATGCAAAGCTAGAAAGCTATAAGTCAAATGAAATGAGTCAGAAGAACAGAAAGGAGGAAAAGAGACAACACAAGAAAAGAGAAGAATGTGAATAATCAAGTTGCAGTGGTAGCATCATCATTTTAATGGTGAAAGGAAAACAAACAAGGGAATAGCAACAGTATAAGGCAACTGCCTTTTGATCAGTGCTTTTCTGTTTGACTGTGATTTTTCATTTCTGAGATTTTGCAAAACCTCTGCATGGAAAAAAGTTGTCTTCCAAAGCAGACTACTAATTACCAGGACAAGAAAATCACAGCATACTTACTGCTGCACAGTTGCACTACACTGATCCCACCGACAGCAACGTTCATCACCAAAGAGCAGAAACCTTCCTGCTCAATGTCTTATAAGTTTTATCTAAATTAATTTAACAAAAAAATCTCAATAGCATACATGGTGAATACTATTTTGGAACCAAAAGGACGTATATATTAACTTTTTACAAAAATGTAGCTTCATCTTAAAATCTTATCCTGAATGCAAGCAAACAATGGATGCCACCCCTGCTATCCATATATCTTTGAGGAAACAAAAGTAAACTACATACATAAACCACTCTCACCTCTTCACTCACGAAGCAGGATCTCCAAAAGTGTCCCTCATCATTAAAACATCCCTAACATCAATGTTTTAAGAAAAGATTTTTAAAAGAAGCTACATCAAATTGAATGCAAACACACACACAAAAGGTAGAAAACTAGCATGTATATCTTCCATTACACTTTGCTTCCACACTGCATTCCCCTCCTCACCTTGCCTCTGTCTTCTACACTTCAACTTACTGCTTATTCAGGGTATCCACTACTCCACTGTCGCAGGAAACCCAGCATCACAGGGGTCTATTCTCATCTGCCCCTATATGCTGCTACAGTAGGCATGATAAATAAATTTGTTCTTTTCACTGCAAATCTTCCCATGAACTTACAACGTAAATTGTCCAAAAAGAGAAATACAACCACTTGTATTAAGGTAGAAACAAAAATAAGTGTATTTAAGAAAATATTCAGAGGCTTCTGGAAAATCCAGCTCATTCTTCTGAATTAAATTTGGCTCAGAAGCAGGATCTGACAACTAAGAGACATGCATCTCTATCATATTCATGGCCACATTATCCAAATTATGAGCTTTTTCACTTGCATCAAGTTTTCTTAAAATATTTGCAGAAAGATTAGTGAATCAACATATCTGATGAGACAAATTTTTCCAGTTGCAGAAAGACATAAAAAGGCACAGACAAGTTGTAAATAAGCCTGAAGTTCAGGCTATAACTGAACACCACCACTATGCAAAGCTCCTCCTGCCACAACTTTCAGCAAACACCACCACTCCTCAAACCTGTCTTAAACAGTCTTGCTTGGCAACAATGAGATACAAATGATTTGGCGCGTTAACATGAACAAAAACATTCATGTATGTGTAATTAGTACAAAGTCACAGACAAGCATTGCCACTCTCTGAACTTTCCACAGTCTCACCCCCTACCCTCCACCAAACCTCTTACCATAGTCTCAAATTAAACAGACCAGCTGTAAAACAGCGGGGAGTCAAATTAAGGCACGCTTTATTTTCAGAGGTCTCCACTCTTTGCGGCTGACTTCCTGTCAGGAAGAGTTCCATTTCAGTGCAGAGCCCCATCAGCAGGGAGCTCGCAGAATTAAGTGCCAGTTGATATTACTTTGTTTTGCATTTACCACCCATGAGAATATTGTTCAAAGATCTAGTTATAAAGCCAGCATGGTATCATCCTTCTGACTAGACTGCCAAGCCACAGGGTGTGCTCTCACTGCACAAAACTCACCTTAAATGGTGGTGTTTTTTTAAGTCCTAGTGTGCTGGTGGAGCAACAGTATGCCATTTTTTTTTTTCAGAAAAGTCTTGCTTCTGTCGTTAAATTATGTTCTCATAGTTCAGAACATCAGCAGCAGTGTACATTCATGGACATGAAACCAACCTGTACCCTATCGGACTTCCAAAATTCACATTTACGTTACACAATCTGCTCTCCTGCCTGAACATAAAATATTACACATTAATCATACAAACTCTCAGCACAGTTATAAATTCTACAGGTTAATATTTTTAGCTGTAGTGGATGTATTTTCCATTAAACTGCCACGAACACCACTGTGGTCCTGGATTCCTGACCAAATTCAAGTAATTTTCATTTCATAAGATAAATTTTCTCAGTAACAGTCTCTAATATCTGAAAAGCCTACAGAATATCCACTGAAGATAGTACTTAAAAACAAAGAGGAGGGGGAGATTCTCATTTTTTCCTGTCAGAGTTTTACTGGCAGCAGGAATTACATTTTCATAAAATGACATTAGGTAAATTCATCTCTCTCTACTCCAGCATGGCAAACTATTTGTGAGAGGTTTTCTGTTTTTTGTTTTTTGTTTTTTTTTAACCCTATCTTTTATCCTTTCCTCTATCCAAAGACTGCAAGTCATCCTGACTTCTCCAAGTGAATTGTCCCAAGAAACAATGCATTACCTAAGTCTACACCAAAATATCATGGCTTTAATACACCTACCTACTCCATGTCCCTTTTCAGTTGAATATTGAGCATCCAACCCAACTTCTTTACATATAAATATAATCCCACATTTTAGATCAAAACCACAAAGCTCACAATTACTTTCCAGAAAACCACTGTGTCACATAGAACAAAGAACACTTTTTTTTCCCACACTGATTTTCTGAATCTCATAGCCTGCCTTTGTTGAATACTTCCAAGTATAGCTGCTGACTGTTACAAAGGGCATTTTCCAAATGGGTCAAAAGTAGGTCCAGATGAAACAAGTTCTTATTAGGAAGAAACTTCTGTTGCTTTGGTGATACACATATACACACACAAACATCAACCTAATATACACACATATCTAATATACACAAACATCAAACTCAATTAAGAAAATAACATACCAACCTATCTGAAATTTAACAAATAGCAGATCACCTTCTACTTTTCTCAGGCTAAATGTAACACTCCAAAGTTTTTGCTCACCTTAAAATTCCACATCATATATCCCACCTCTAAACTGGGAAGTGAGCAAACCTTTAAAGTATCTCCCAGACTACAGATTATGGAAAGATATAAGGACATAAACCCAAAGCAGTAGTTCATACAGTATATTTCAGCTACTGTGACCACTGCTTGTCAGGATGCAACTATAAAGTGCTTATTGCACCATTAAGTAAAGAATAGGCCACTTACTATTCATGCAGTATCAGCAAATTATTCTCAATACATTCTAACCTATTTCCATCCTTAAAGCAACAGCCCAGTTTAACTTATACACTTATTTGATTTCTGTTATTAAGCAAATTGTCAACATACACCCTCCTCCCAGACTTATGAAAGAAACCGTTCCCTCCGTATCTGCTCATTTAAATATATACATATATTGCCAGTGATGGACACAGAGGTTTTCAACTCCTTATCTGTAAGGCATGCTAATAGCAAGCAAATCACATTATTGTGAAAGCCAACAACTACATCTATGAAAAAAGACTGAGTTGGAACATATCATAAATGTAGCAAACTAAAATGGGATCAAAGAAGTGTGAATCTTGGTTAACGTTATCAAAAATTCCTTGCAAGAAATTGCTATTTAAGTAGGATGGAGTGGCTCTTCAAGTAAGTCCACTGAATTTACTGCAGACAATTATAAGCAACCAATGTTTCAAACTATTTAGAAAGGAACAGGAATTCTAACTAGAAGTGAAGTTTTAGAAATGAAGTTTCAATGGACAAATTTTGCATTATCCTGGAGTTTCACACAGATTATATTACAATAACCTAGTTCTGGTGAGACAAAGTCTATGTACTGCTTAGGTTGCAAAAGAATCAAATCAAATAAAAAATACATAGCGAAATCCAGATGTATGAGGGCTGCTTTGAAAGTAATGCCTCATATTTTATTACGCTGGCCCACAATGTCAGAGGTGAATGTTGGTGGGATGGCAGTAGAGATTGAACCTTCCCACCAATACTCTGTTCCATGTTGTTGCCGTGCAAAAGAGTGCAGCAGAGGGGCACTCTGACCAAATGGTGTCTGACATGGAAGTGTGCATGAAGCAAAGATGTGGAACTGAATTTCTTCATGTAGAAAAAATGGCACCCATTGACATTCACTGATGTTTGTCGAACATTCCTGGAGCTCAGACAGTGGATGTGAGCACAATGAGGGGTGGTGGTGCGTTTCAGCAGTGGCAACAGTGGGGTACCTTCCACTAGTACAGATTGTTATGAGTACAGCATGCAGGCTCTTGCTCATCAGTGGCAAAAATGCATAGCTAATGGTCGTGACTATGCTGAAGGATAGTGTTTTGTAGCTGAGAACGTGCTTTATCAGTGTTATTGTGTTCTTTGTATCTGTTGTAGTTTCCATGGAAATAAACTGGAAATCCTATCAGAATTGCACTTCAGACAGTTATCCAACAAACTGACCGACGCTTTCAAACATTTAGAATATATAACAAACATTTCAGTGAATCAGTCAGCAGAATATCTTTAGCATACACAACCCTTTAGTAATCATTCCACATACTCTGCTCAGTGACACATACCAGGCATGACAATCCAACATTCAAAGTGAGATCCTCAGAGATGGAAGAAAATTGTTCAGAATGATTTTATGAGAACTCACACTCAGGAAATAAACAAGCTACATTCTCTGTAAAAATACACATATACAGAAAAAAAAACAGAGAATCCAAGGGATCTAGACAGACAGAATAATTTAACCTTCTGTTTAGTTAAAAGAAAATCTAATGATAGGACAGCATTGAAAACCAAAGCACCAAAGGACTTTGTTTAAGGACTTTGGATTCCACAGCTATAGCCTTCCACATCTTCTGGCCTTTCATTCAATTTCTCCAGAGATAATCCCACTGATCACTCACCACACAGCTCTCTGTGCTAGTATCAAGTGTCTTGTAATGCAGATGAATGCAGAAACCCCAACCTTTATCCCCAACACCTTACAGAGAAGAAGAGATGTCTTCATAAATCATAACCAAAGGAGAAAAACACAACTGAGGACAAAAGCAGATGAATCACAGTGTTGCTTTCACATACTGAAAGAGCTTAATTTCTTCCAAACTGGAGTCTCTCGCATGCCAGGTTAATGCTCTTAAAGTTCTGGACTAGTAACTACTTTAGGAAAATCTGCTCAGATTTTTCTCTGACAGATCACTCTTCTTAGTGACAATAGTAACTATTACTTGAAACATTAATTGAAATGCAAGTCTTTTCTGAGGAGAGCACTAAGGATAGCATGGCCACTGGCTACTGTGAGATCCATCTTCCACTTTCTTTAGCTTCGATCAGTCTCTATCCTGCAAAATCAAGTCACTGTAGATAAAACTATACACTACTAAGGGTATATACATAGGATGCTCCGAAAGTAATGCCTCCTATTCATTGTCATGGAAACTACAACAGCTACAATGAGCACAATAACACCAGTTGATAGAGTATATTCTCAGCTACAAAACACTATTCTTCAACATAGTCACCACCATTAGCTGATTTGCACAGACGAGCTGATTGAAGTGTTCTTCATTTCATTGTGTGACAGGTATGCGTGGTCATCCATAACGTGGCCTGTCTTCCATGTTGCTGTCACCACTGCCGAAAAGCACCACCCACCGCCTCACTGTGCTCACATCCACTGTTTCGTCTACAGAAATGCTCAGCAAGCATTGATGAATTCAATGGGTTCCATTTTTTCCGCATCGAGAAATTCAATTCCACCCCTTTGCTTCATCTGCCCTTCAATGTCGCCATTTGGTCAGACTGCCCCTCTGCTGCCTTCTGTCGCACAGGAACAGAACCGTAATGGAATATTGGTGGGAAGGTTCAACCTCTACTGCTATCCCACCAAGATCTGCCTCTGACGTTGTGGTTCATCATAACAAAATAGAAGGCATCATTTTTGAAGCAGCCTTCGTAATAACAAGGGGAGTTTTGAAGAGGAAACGGTTTATAATGTAAAATCACTTCAACAAAAATATGTACAGCGCTGCTTCAGGATAAAGCTCAAGATACATTTCCCAACTACTTTTCATCCAACAGCATGTTAAAGATAAGAATCTTCCATTTTGGATGCCAATTACACAGGCCATTGAGAATGATACAACTACTACCTGAATAACAATAACATGTTTGCCAATCCCACATTTTCATACAGTTTTATTACGTCTTGACCCACTTGGTACAAAGTAGACCTGGGACAGCTTCAGAATCTAGACAATCAGTAGCAGAATAAGATGACCTTGAATACTCTGGCTTCCTTCCATAGACCCTTAATCTCTATAGAAAGCTAGGCTGCCAGATTTTCTTTCAATCTTCAAATTATTCAAAAGAGCACAAGCCAACAAATGTACAATATGAAGTCCTCTGGCACACCTGTGGATTATGTATTTTTCTAGGCACCTCAGTACAGTGCTCTCATACTAAACTGGAAATACTGAATAGTTCATAACATAGCAAAGAAAGTTAGCAAAAACAAGGCAAACACCTATGGGCATGATTCATCCAGAATCTTCACTTGAACTTAACAGTTTAGACTTTGGGAAGTCCTTTTTCCTATTTTTATCAGTTATGGCATTTGTTTTTTCTATTTGCCTAATAAATTCTTGTTTCTAACCATTTTATCACAGAGCAAACTATTACTTAAGGTTTGTTTGTTATTGGTTTGTTTTTTCATTTTTTAAATCAGCTGCATCCATCATTCATTTTTCACCAGAATTATGCCATCCAAATTGGATTCTTCTATAAGATAAAAATACAAAGGAAGTCTTGCTGAACCGAATCAACAGCTATAGATTCTAAGTTACCTTAAAATGAAATTAGAACATGCATTGAAATTTACAAAGTCATCTGTCAGCAAAAAAAACCCTATAAAAGTAATTTTCAGCTATTAGAACACAAAATATTTAGATGGAAAAATATCATTTTGATGAAAATGTCATCACCTAACAGGTGGGGCACATAAAAAGCATTCAAACAGCATTTATTCTCTTCGTATCTAAACCAGGATAGTGTTAGAGTTTTGGTGCTTTCACTGATTTCAGCTGTCGTGGTATAATAGCAATGTAGCTCTTTAGATATCCTATACTCAATTCAATTAAAACTTCATAGTGATCACTATAATTATCCATCAAATGAAATTGAACTTAGAAGTAATTTAAAAACCAGTGCAGATCACAGTGTGTCGCTATATGCCCTGTTACGTTCTCTCTGCAACAAAAACTGGAAATCAGTCATCTTCCACACCAGCTAAAATCTCTGAACCTCTGAAAAGGCTTACCACATCTTTGAACATAGCAGAAATCCATTCCTGAGGCAATGAATCTGAATCACTGACACAAAACTTTCTGTGCACAGTATACCCAGAAAAACCTAAAGATCCTGTGACATTTTACAAACATTTAAGTGCAAGGCTGAAAGAGTGGGGTGGTGTCCAAAAAGTGTGCTAAAAAAATCAAAATTTTAACTACCATCACATAACGCTTATTTGAGGGAAATGCTACCCTGTTTGTTCACAGATGCATGATTGCATGGCACATGTTGATATTGTTCAAGTAACTATGATTCTTTATCAGCGTAAGAGGTACAATGTCATTAAAATACTACCCACGCTGAAGATGAATATGGCTTCCTTATGAGCAACAGGTTTAATAGCATATTAAAGATCTCACTAAAGAAAGATAACATTAAAGGACAAAATGTTTGCAAACTCTTCAGCATTTAACCAATCATATATAAGTGTTTTACAGTGTAGAGCTGAACAATAAAGGAGAGACGAAAACTTACGAGTTTACCTACACACAGAGAAACTTTCACAGTATTACCGGTTCTTCCTTAACGCTACTGATCAGCTTATTTTCTGCCCCGTTTTTAAGACACGCATGCTCTGCCTTGAATCATGTTTTCCTCTCCAAAACAATCCTCAAAACTATCAGCACAGCAGATGACATATTCAGCTGTAATCATATTTCATTTGTCCATAAGAACAAATACTATCACTGCACACAAACTTTCAGAGTATCAGAGTTTATGCTTCTCTCTTCCATTTTCCTGTGAAAGCTGTACTTTATCAAGGTCCAGTATAAATCCAATAACTGTAGCTATGCAACTGTATTGCAATACACCATAGTCATATTTCCATAAGATAAAATACCTAAAAATTAAATGTATTCGAACATTAATCTCGGTTTTGTAAATCCCAGCACCTGACAAGGATGTGTCCTTTATTCCTTTGAAATGACAGAGCGCAGAAGAAGGACCCATGAAGAGATTTTCCACTAACCAGAAAGCAAGGTGGATCAGGGGATGCAGAGGAAGCATAAGATATTATTCAGTATTCATCAATTTTTATTTCCCAAACTTTCATAAAGGTTGGATGGCTTTCCACCAATTTTAGAAAATATTTGAGTCAGTTAGTGTCTTAGTTTCTAA
>WBMW01003730.1:0-32839 GCA_013396635.1 Penelope pileata
TTAGAAACTAAGACACAGATGTATTTCTTAACAACCACACATTACAGTGCGAACTGCCATGAAAAAGATGAGCCAACACAGTTAATTTTCATATAAAAATATTTGGGAGTTGGCAAAAATGTGTTATTGATGTAGTTACATAACCTGAAATTTGTTGGTAGTCACGCTTTTAATTACTATTCCTATTAGCAATTTCATAAAAGACACCATGTACTGAATACCACTGAGATAGCTCAGCAACTTTCAGTAATTTTTTGTTGCTGTTGTTCCCCAAAGTAATGAGTCTGTGCCAAGAGACAAAACTGGAACCACTGCCTCTAGATTTAAAACTAAGAAGTCATTGGCTGGTAATTTTAACCATAGTGCTCACACAGTGCTTTTGTGAATGCTAACTCTAGCAAAAAGGGGGCTTTTTGTGAGTTTATTATTATTATTATTGTTATTATTATTATTTTCTTTTTAGTGCAACTAAATCCAGCTTCTATTAAAAGCTGTCAGACATGAAGCACAAATTCTCAAGACTTGATATTGAGCCAAAATAGATGGCTCATCACTTTGTCACTGACATTACTCATGTGGGAGAAAAATATCACAGCTAAATGGAAAAGAGAAGTAGGTTTACCAGCATCAGAAAACATGCAGAAAATTGTGTCAATATACTGATACTGAAGTAATTTGAAGGTTAAATATTCCTCACTGTGAATGTTCTGTTTATATGTTTTTAAGCCTGTTTTGCTTAGTGCTAGACTTTAAACTATTCTTTCTTCATATAATGAAGCTTAGTGAAGAATGAGTGGGTATTCACTCATTCAAAAGGAGGAGTAATTGGTGTATAAGGTGTTCAGCACAGATGTATGTGTTTACTTACTGATAACTATTTTTTGACATCAGCGACTCTTCTCTTGTCCATTGATGCAGTTACATCATCATAGAAGACCACAAGTTTGGTCAGGCAGGACTTGCCCTTGGTGAAGCCATGCTGGTTGTCTTGTATCATCTCCCTAGCTTCCACGTGCCTTAGTATAGCTTCCAGGAGGATCTGCTCTATGATCTTCCCCCGCACAGAGGTGAGGCTGACAGTTTGGTAGTTACCCAGAATATCAGCAATATAGATGATCCCTGGCTTAATTTAAATACTTATTTTGCTATTTAAGATAAATTATACAATAATAACTAAAATAAATAGTAAAAAATAAACTACACAGGAAAAATAAACCGCTACAACAGTAACAACAAAAACAGTGCTACTGAATAACATGCTACTTAAGCAACAATAATGAATAGTAATGCAACACTTGAGGTTAAAATTTCTTGTATGAGACAAGGCTTCTTACACAGTCGGAATAGTGGCACCTGTTCCTACAGGCCCTTTAGAGAATTCTGGTCTAATGTCAAATACATCATGCCTTCTGTCTCTCTCACACATGCCAATTTTGCTTTTCCACACCAGCTTTATATCACTAGTCTCTTGGTCTGAGAGATACATGGACAGCTCAATCAAATATTGCTTTAACTTATTTCTTCAGGTCATTCTGCCAAGAGAGGTCTGTATAGACTCCTCCACTAAGTTAATATATCCACAGCAAAAGCTGAAACAGTCCGGGAGTCTTACTTTCGGTCAATGCATGTTTTTTCAAATACCTAGTTTGATAGAACTCTTCAAGCAGCTTATAGACTCAAACAAGTCTCTGTTTCTTTTGAATATAAAAACCAAGATTTGGATGTCAGGCAGACTGACAAGCTGCTTAAAGGCAGTCATCATGTAGAGAACTATGACATTTCAGATACACTGAGTGTATATCCTTATGCCAATAATCAGTATCTCCAATAACTTCCATAGAGAGCCTAAGACTATCTTTAGCGATCACGTTTGTGATCTCTCCCAGGGATAAATGCATTTAAAAAATATATTTTAATAATTTAGATTTTATTTTTATATTTTAAAATAATATTAAATGTTTTTTATTATTGGATAGTGGTGAAACCATGAATAAGCCTTGCTAATGGTAAACTGTTTTTACAGCAGATGTACAAAACCCTTGTCTTGTAAACTGAGAGGGAGAAAATGCAAAATGATAACATTAACTATTTTTTAGATATCTATCTTTTTCCTATTATAAAACATTCTTTCTTAAAGAGAAGAATGCTGAGATTCATAATATATCCTTTGGGGAGAAATATAATATGAAAATATTTTCTGCTTTCATTTGGGAAGCTGGAGTATGTTATCTATTCGCAACAGATCTTTAATAGGATTTTTATACTGGAGCTATGTTTTTATTCCATAAATATTTTACTTTTAAAGGAATAAATGAAATGAATCTCAGTAATATTTAGTTTTAAAATATTTTCAGTTTTCCAGAGCTCTTATGAAAATGTCATTAAAATGGAAGAAGTAGCTGAAATACTGATTACCACAAACTAAAAAATAGTGATCGGTATTTCAGTAAGTCTTGACTGAGATCAATTCTTTCTTGGATTGCTTCCAAAATTATAGAACAGTAAAAGCGCTAGGGCCTTAACCTATGCTGCATCTTCCTGAACTGCATACTTCCTCCATAGGAAACACACTTCACTTCTGCCAACCAAAATTGCAGCAATGATAGTAAGGAGTCCAGGAATAACAAACTGACAAAAAGCAGAAACAATACCAATACAATGTGTCTTAAGTGTGATTTAAAATTGTCTTCAGATATCAGTGTAAATTCTTTAGAAGACAAAATTATTAGATACTAGCTGATGACATTTCATATTGTACAAGCTCTGCACTTCACAATACCAAATGTAATTATCAGTTAGCTGATATGCAAGTATGCAGTTATACAGTAGATTAATTGTCTACAAATTAAAAACCAAAATCTTTTTTTTTTCTCAAGAAAAAAAATCTCCTAGCTTCATTTCAGTAAAATTCAAAGTCAAAGAACAGCAAATATAATTACTTTATGTCCTTTTATGACAAACTCAGGAATAGGTGCACAGTCATGCTAGGCTGAATAGTATTTTTCAAAGCAATCAAAGTGAATATTTCAAGCATATCCACCTTCCTTGTGATCACATCCTATCTCAATGACTGATTCTTATCCATACACTACTTGTGGGCTGCCTGTGGGTGGTCTGTCTGGGCATGTTCAATGGTATGTTAATCTCTGAACATTTGTCAAGGTGAACTTCAAAATATTCTTAGTGTGCTTATGTGACTAAAGACAGGCTCTGAGAATGCAAGATGAGTCTGGCCAGGAGGCTAATCTTGAGGCCTTGGGATGCTTTTAATGTAAAACATACATATAATCCATGATTCTGTTCTCTTTTAAAATATATTTGTACGCACCAATCTATTTTTTTTTCCTGCACTACAACCAGCAAAAGGTTCTAAAGCTTTGTCCTTTCTCCACTTGCTCACTTGAGCAAATTTTATCGCACTTGAATTCACGTAGTTTCAGTTGTGTCCTTATTTTCATGTGCAAATTATGTTTCCACCTTGAAGGGTGACATAATAACATCTTTGAACTTTTGTATTTCAAGACAGATTGTTTTTCTCTTTCAGTCTTGCTACTTATATCTCACTGCAGTCCCCAGGGAGCTGTGCCTTTTCCTAGCATTTGAAGGCTTATCTTGGAGACAGGCAAAAGGAAGGAGTCTTTCTTTGTGAATACTCGCACTTTTCCGCTCTGACACAGATTATAGTTTAACAGTTACTGTTTTCACAATTTAAAACCACTGTCAGCAAAAAGTGATCATTCCAGTTCTAAACAACTTTCTCAAGCACCATTCTAAATAGCTCTAATAGGAGTTTAGTTTCAAATTTTAAATCAGGCTAAATAAATGTGGTATAAAATGATGAGATTACCATCAATCCATAGCCAATCAAATATTTCTGAAATATCTCATGCAAAAATATGCATGAGATTCCCTTCAGGTTTAGAATGGAAAATGTTAATTTACAAAAATATCCAAGTGCTTTATTCTTATAATATTTTTTTTGATGTAGAAATAAAATATTGAAATTTGGCTAGAATTTGAAAGCTTTCATAACATCAGTTCAGAATTTAGATCATTTTTTCCCCAACTGAATAGCATATTTCAACAGCAAATTTTTATAAATGGCTGCCTGGTTGACATTTTTGTTATGTAGGCTCTTTATAACCTCCTTTTAAACGTAACTATCTTTTCTTGCATATTTGATTCATTTTCAGTATTAATAATTAAAAAAATTGCGTATTCTTGTGTTTCTGGTAAATTTTAGACAGAATCACAGAATTGCAGGGGTTGGAAGGAACCTCTAGAGGTCATTGAGTCCAAAGCCCCTGCCAAAGCAGGTACCCTACAGCAAGCCTCACAGGTAAGTGTCCAGACTGAGAAGAAAAAAAACAAACAGGAAAATAAATTGAAGGGATAGTGAAATAACAGCGTATTGGGTGCCTGTAAGAAGATATGGGTTGTATGAGGGACTGCAAGGGTGTTTTCAGTTAGGAGACATCAGGAGTTGGCCCATGCCAGTTCTAGGTGTCCACAACAGAACCAGCCCAGTGCACAGCTGAGCCCAGCAGCCAAAATGGTGGTTCCTCAGATATTTAAGAAACGGCAAGATGCTGGGCAGGGTAAGTGAGGTGAGGGAAGAGGGGGAAGAGTGAGAAACAGCAGAGGAAACTTCAAGGTCAGAGAAGAAGGTGTTCCAGGTGCTGGCACAGATACCTACTGCGCTCAGTGGAAAATCCCGTGCCAGAGCAGATTCTTTCTGACAGTACTGTGAGCTGTGGAAATCCCGTGGCAGGGTATATGTTCCCCATGCAGCCCAGGGAGAACGTATAGCAGAGCTAAGAAAAAATGCAAGGAAAAGAAAGCAGAGGAAGAGCTGGCATAGTAAAAACACTATGTACTTAACATGTTACCCAGCCTGTGCTGCTCAGGGGAGTTTAGAGGAGTTGAGAGTAAAGGAGTTAAGTTGATCTTGGGAAGGTGGGGGAGAAAATGAGTTGCAATTTTTCTTTTTAATTTCTCACTAAATAAGTATATTTTAATTAAGAATAAATTAATTTTTTTTTCCTTAAGTCTGTTTTATTAGTGAAGATAGTTGGTAAACCATCTCCCTGTATATTGAATCATGAGCTTTCCCATATTATTTTATCCTGTGACACACTGAAGGAGGTGGGGGGTTAGAACTGGTGGATGGGAGTTTGGTGGTTCGCCAAGGCTAAACCATTACAAAAAGTTAAAAGGTCTTTGCTTTATGTACTCTCATTTTACGTGCCAACTGATTTTTTTAAAAGCATGTCTTTACTTTCCACAATAATAATACAATGCAACACAGCAAGCTGTAAGGAACCCAGAAGACTCCTGGAGTGTGCTGAGGACAACTTCCTGGTCCAAGTATTAGACAAAATGACCAGAGGAGTAGTGTTACTAGACCTGGTACTCACCAGTGCAGATGAGCTCATTGAAGAGATTAAGATTGGAGGTGGTCTGGAATGTGGTGACCATGCCCTCAGTTGAGTTTGTGATTTGAGGAATATGGGACTGTCAAAGAGCAAAGTCAATACCCTGAACTTCAGAAGAGCAAACTTCCAGCTGTTTAAGGTGAGAAAGATGCCCTGTGAGGTTGTCCTTAGGGACAAAGGAATGGAACAGAGTTGGAAAATATTTAAGAACACCTTTCTGAGAGCAACAAATGCTCTCCATTTCCACATGTAAGAAATCAAGCAAAGGAGGCAGGAAACCGGCATAGCTGAGCTGACCTGGTGGTCAAACTGATGGAAAAGAAGGAAAAGAAGAAGCAGTGGAAGGAGGGTTGTATGGCCTGGGAAAAGTACAGAGATACCTTTCAGATGTGCAGAGATGGGGGTCAGAAAAGCCAAAGCACAGATGGAACTAAACTTGGTGATGGATGTGAAAAATTACAAGGAATTCCATAGGTATAGCGGTCAGAAAAGACAGACCAAAGAAAGCATACCCCCGTCTGATAATGAGAAAGGAGAACTGGCTTCAACAAACATTGAGAAGGCTGATGTACTCAACAAGTTCTTTGTTTTCATTGGTAGTCATGCTTCCCACATCTCTCAGGTCTCTGAACTTCTACATGAAAGGAGCAAAATCTCTCTCACTATAAGGGAAGAAAAAGTCTGAGATCATCTGATGAAGCTGAATATGTACATGTCTATGGGACCAGGTGACATGGACCCCAGGGTCCTGAAGGAGCTGGCTGATGTAATTGATATGCCACTCTATCGTATTTGAAAATTCCTTGCTGTCAGATGAAGCCCCTAGTGACTGGAAAAAGGGAATCATCACTCCCATTTATAAGAAAGGGAGGAAGGAAGATCTGGAAAGCTACAGACTGATGAGCCATTCATCTGTGCCTGGGAAGATCATGGAGCAGATCCTCCTGGAAGTAATGTTAAGGCACATACAAGTCAAGGAGATGATCCAAGAAAGACAGCAAGGTTCACCAAGGGCAGATCATGACAGACTAATCTGGCATCCTTCTATGACAGAGTGACTGCATCAGTTGACGAAGGAAGACCAACTGATGTCATCTACATGGAATGACATACGGCCTTTGACATGGTTTTGTCAGGGACCAATGGGAAACTTGACTCAATAAGTTGAGTTACAATGTGAGAGAAGATGAAAGGGTAGATTAGTTCCTGCAGATGCAGGGCAGTGAACTGTTTTACTCACTTCCTTTTATGACAACTTACTGAGGAGAGGATATCTGACCAACAGAGACCCTTGTCAAAAACTCCTGAGTCTTCTGGAACCCCCAGCTGCACAGATGAGTGGGAGTTGCCGTCTCTGACCAAGTGTACTATATAAAGGTAAACACACGTTTTACCTCTGTTGACCTGCCACTCATGGATCAAGATCCCAGCTCAAGACACACTGGATCCAAGGAGTGGTAAAAATTCTTTCTGGTCTTTCTCTTTCTCCTCTCAACCTCTTTTCACTCTTTTAGTAGCGTTTGCCTACATTAGCCACAAAGAAGTTGACTAGGAAGTAACACCTGTGCCAAAGCACCCTTTATCCATAACATCTATTGTTGCTAGAAAGTTGCCTAATTTTGCCTCAAGGTGGTTGAAAAATTGTGATTGGAAAGCTCAATAGATTGTTTTGTATTATTCCTCTGAGTTACTCACTGACTCCATCGCTCCTGCAATCCCTGCCAAGCAGAGAGTGCCCTATTCAGATGAATTCCAAAAACTCACCTTTCTCAAACCACTGAGTGGGATGAGACATTGTCTCACATCACATCCTTATCTCTAGATTGGAGAAATATGAATTTGAAGGGTGGATAAGGAATTAACTGAATGGGCCCAGTCAGAGCGTTATGGTCAGTGTCTCTGTACCCAGGTGGAGGCCAGTGATGAGTGATGTCTCTCAGGGGTCTATCTTGGGACCAGTGCTTTTTAACATCTTTATCAATGCTATAGACAGTGGCATTGAGATAATTCTCAGCAAGTTTGCAGTCAGTACCAAGTTGAGTGGTACAGCTGATGAAACAGAAGGAAGGGTGGCTGTCCAAAGGGACCTGGAGAAGCTTGCAAAGTGGGCCCACATGAACATTATGAGGTTAAGCAAGTTCAAGTGCAAGATGATGCACCTAGGTTGAGGCAATCCCAGACATGAGTACAGACTGGGAGAAGGACTCCTTTAGAGCTGAAGATTCTAGTGGAGAAAAAACACGAGGATAGTCAGAGGACTGGAGAACCTCTCCTATGAAGAAAGACTGAGGGAGCTGGGCTTGTTCAGCCTAGAGAAGAGTCCAGGAAGACATCACTGCAGCCTTTCAGTACATAAAGGGAGTTTATAAACAAGATAGAGACCAACTCTTTACATGGTCTTATAGTGATTGGACAAGGGAGAATGATCTTAAACTAAAAGAAGGGAGATTTCAATTAGATGTTAGCAAGTTTCATGCTCAGAAGGTGATGAGGCACTGGAACAGGTTGCCCAGAGAAGTTGTGGATATCCCATCCCTGAAAGCATTAAAGACCAAATTGCATGGGGCCCTGGGCAGCCTGATCTGGTGGGTGTCAACCCTGCCTATGACAAGGGCTTGGAACTACATGATCTTTCTGGTTATTTTCAACCCAAGATGTTAGATGATTCTATGATTTAACTATTTTTTTTTGTTCACCAGTTGCATTGAAAACATACTTGGCACTTCACTAATGTAGAAGTAGGAACAATTTCAGACCTAAAAGTTCAAGAGCAGTATTTTAGTAAAACCAATTTCAAATAATTTTTAATTAACTAAAAGTTAGGATTCTGGATTGTGCTCTATGTAGAGATTTTAGGTCTCTACATAGTTGGTAGAGAATGGTAAGCAGTCTTAAAAGGTAATTCAACCCAGTCTAGATGCCTTCTATAAGATATCTGCCTTTGGACAGAGGAAGTCAGGTATGACTATCCCTACCTCTGAAAATAAATAAATAAAATAAAATCTGAAGATAAGCAGTACATAAAAGCTACTAGTAACATTTTATAATCAATATTCTGTTGAATTCATATTCTCTCGAGCAGGATTTTGGAATAAATAATACAAAATTCATCTACAGTTAACAGACAAAAATAATGATAAGTATTTGTTGTTTAAAAAGTCTAGAATCGTGGATAGACCTCTTACAGACAGACATATGTAGAGTATATATTTTCTTCTAGTGTGTGAGGTTTCAGAGATGTGCTGCAGTGGACTGAGTACTAAGGATAATGTTACTCCTTTTAGTATGATGCAGATAACTTTAAATTTGCTTCATTTTTTGCAATGGTTGAAGCTTGATCCAGGGCTGGATGTATTTCTGGAAATTAGAGACATTAAAAATGTTCCCAAGATAAAGAAAAATCGGGGGAAAACAGCTCATTGGAAATATTTCTCTGTGAAAACAGGGCATCTCCTGTATTCCTCAGTTACTGTAGTTACTCTGCACAAACCAGGGCAACTGAGGAAAACGGGAGTTGCCCCAGTTACCCAGACCAAAAAAAAAATAAAATAAAATCCAAACAAAAAAACTCCCATAATTTGTAATTTGTCTCTAGTATATGTACTTTTTAAAAGTAATCTCAAAAATTTAAAAAAAATCTAGACTGAAATCTCCCCTGTCCTAATGAAATTTACTAGATTACAAAAACATGCATAAATGTGCATTAGAATGCAAATTAAAAAGGTTAGGGGGTAAATCCAATTTTTATGTGAAACTAGACAAGATGCTGCCTAGGGCATCCTTTGTGACAAACTAACATCACAGCTCTGTGAAGGCTAGGAAAATTCACGTACTTAGTGCTCATTTTTTCCTACCTAATTTTCAGCTGTGTTGCCTCAGTTTTGTGTCTGTGTCCCCTGTGTACCTCTAATAAATTCTTCAAGGTAACTGGTTTTCAGGTGGGTGTATTAGGGCTCAGTTCATCTCAGCTTAAAATAGGTACCTAAAATAGGCCAAATTAAATGGAAAGCTAAACTTCCAGCTCAGATGAGGATTTCTATACTGTAGGACAGTAGAGTTCAGTGAGGTGAATCCCACCTCTGGTGTACGTACTATTTTGGGTTGTTCTATAGCTTATAGAAGCATACCATTACTAATCTGCATGTGTGTGTGCATGTGCACTGGAGGACTCATCAATTTAATTGCTGTTCCTCTGGATTTGTTTGTTTGTTTGTTTTGTTTTGTTTTTAACTACAAAGATAAGAAAAGAATGGGATATTTTGAGGAAAATATGAGGGAAAATTGGCATACATATAATTGGAGTAACTAAATCCGAAAACCTAAATAGCTTGAGATAAAATTTTAAGGGGTAAGATATTCAGGTGCTATTTAACTATTTATGAACCAGATACGACAAATTTTTTACCAACTTTCATAGCTAATTCTGATTCTGACAGAAGGCTTATATGATTATGAGGGAAACCTTTAGTTTATTTAGCAGGTTTTTATGTTGGTTTTTTTGTTGACTGGCTGGTTGTTTGTTTGTTTTTTTTTTGCATTTGTGTTTGTTTTAGTATTGCTTTCAAAGGAGATAGAGGATTAAAAACTATTGAACGTAGCTCAAGAAAATGCATCTGAAAAACAATAAAGAATTATAATCTATTCATGTTTGTTTTACACAAACTTATATAATGAAAGCCTAATGAGAAAGGATGTTTTTATGTTCAGTTCAGGAAGCAACTGGCTTCCTTCAAATTCTGGTTTATGATATACAGAAATAAAACTAGAGCATTTCTTTAATGGAATGGAGAGCTAGCTCAGCATACATCCTCTACTACTGAAAATGCTGTGAAGAAAGTAGCTCTAATCAGTGGGGTGATTGGTTTTTTAGACTAGGTTGCTAGTTGCTAGTAAGCTTGATACTATTGTTTACAAAACCTGAAAGCTAAAGAATGTAAATGTTTAACTACAGATGTTTTTAAAATGCATGGATGTCAGAGAAATAATTTCCACTGTACCTGGGCAGATTGTACCTATAGAGATCTTGATTGTTCTTATTTCAGCATTTTAATTCATTACAAATAATTTGATATTTTATAAAGGAATGATGAATAGCTACATAATCACTCCATCACATGCTCTGTGTTCATGAAAAGGCAAGTATGAAGGTAAAGAAAACACTGGCTTCATGTATGACTGTGCTTTTAGAAGTGGATACAAATATACAATGAAGAAAACAATTTAATTTTAAGTGAGTAATGAAATACAAGATAAATCATAATGTAAAATTATCTGTAACAATATAACAACAAAAATTATGAATTGGACAGGAAGGCTGCATATCACAAATTCATGAGTTGCGTTGCTTCTGTACAATTCACAATATACTGTGAATTACAAGTTTTTACAAACATTTTAATATAATTAGTTAATCATTTTATATCGTTTATAAAATATTTTCAATTTTAATTTAAACAAACTAAAAATATTCCCCATGACTTTCAGTAAATAAGCCAGTGCACTTTAATAAACAAATATTCATTAAGAAGTATTTATTATTATTATTATTAAAACCATGTTACATAAGTCGACATTTTGGCACTAATGTATACCAGAGTGAAGGGCTTATAGTAAATACCTTCTAAAAATTCATATGAATTTTTGCATGTTTTACTACTCCTCAGAATGACTCATTGGTCCATGTTCTTAAGACAGTTTGATATAAAGTAAGTTTTACAGAAATAATATTTTAATTCACATTTTAGGATTAAAATGACAAACCTAAATAGTAGCTTGTTCATCTTGGCAGGATTTTTGTGAAGGAGCATCCTATGCAATCACTGAAATGCCTGGAGGTCATCTACACCAAATCTCAAAGGCACAGGACTAGCCTAAATGATTCTTGTTTCAGACAACTTAGAAAACATGTCTGTTCAGATGTCTGTAGTTTTGTCAGACTTACGTTATGATCTGAAACAAACTTGGTTATTTACCAGGCTTTTTACCCACAAAAAAAGGATGTTTTGACCTACTCATAAAGAGGTAAGCAACAGCAAATTAAAACAAAAAAATAAATCAGAAAAAAAATATTATATCTGGAAAAATATGATTACATTATTCTCAGGAATTTGTAGAAGTGGACATTCTGTGAAATTAAATTTATCTTGGGGTATATTTGAGCTAGTAAATGTTATTCTATTCTTTGATTCTGTAGAAAGCCTGGTGAATAAGGTTCTGTTTACATTTATGTTTATGAATAAATCTTGAATCAGTTGGAATTGATTGGATGATGGAAAACCTTATTAATGAAAAAATAATTTGCTGCTTACAGAAAAGGTAAATTGTTTGTTTAAATAGTTATGCAGCTGCTTTAACAGTGAACTAAACAAAATTTGACTGAGAAAATTCATTACTCATGCTAACTAAAACTTTCTGTCAATTTTTTTAGAAAGGGGAGGAATTAATTGAAACGTTTACACTTTTGAGATTCTTATAAAGAACTATCTTGAACTGAAAGGGACCCACATCAACATACTCCTGGCTCCACCACACAGGATGAATGAAAATTCGAACTACATATCTGAGAGCACTGCCCAAGCACTTTTTGAACTCTGGTAGGCTTGGTGCCATGACCACTGCCCTGAGGAACTTGTTCCATTGCTGGACAACCCTCTCAGTTAAGAACCTTTTCCTGATATCCAGCCTTATCTCAAGTGTTTCTGTAGCTCACATACATTGCACTGGATGATAGTCTGGTCTACATCCCACCCTGAGAGCTGGTTGTTAAAACTGACTGCAACTGGAAACAACTCAAGAGAAAAAATATCTGCAGACAATAAGCGATATATTTCTTCAATGGAGACTCTGCAATGTATGTAACACAAGAGAGGCCAGCACAAAATTCATGACATTAAGTGTACTGAATGCTTTTTTTTCCAACTCCTGAAAATACATATTTATGTATCAATTGCCAAATTCTCATTTTTAATTACCTGAGCCAACAATTAGCTCACAAAATTGAAGTTTCTCTTTTTATTTTAATAAATATACACTGTTCTCAGAAGTTCCTAATATTTTGAACTCTGTGTATTGCTTCTTTGCTCTGAAAATAGACACAGTGAGTCTGGGAAAAAGAAAAATGGATGACTTATAGTCAAATGAAAAAGGAGTATCAGGATATGTGGATGGAGTGATGAGACAGGAATTAGGACTTCTGTGTATTTTAGAACCTTGTCTTTGAGGAGGAGTTCAAGTGTCTGAGTTAAAATGAGAGGCTGAGGAGCCAAATAAAAGTAAAATGTTCAGTAAAAAATTGAGGTCATAGCAAAAAAAACCAGTTGCCAAAAGCAATGAACAGCTGAAAGAGGAAAGGATTTGTATCTAAATGAGAAAGTTAGCATAGGTTTATGATTCAACTGTAATTCATTTATGTTAAACCTCTCCTAAGAAATAAAAACAAAAAGTTAAGAACTTACCTCATGCCTTATTGCCATGGAGAGAGACTGCAGCTGTTTTTAATTAAATATCTCTCAGGAAATAAAAAAGGATGAATAATGGGGAACCATCTGTAAAGACTCAGCACTTCTCTATCTCTCCTATTGCCTGGTTGGTTCACGATTACCTTTATTTTTTAAATTCTGTTTCACTGCAAAGGATGCTAGGATTATAGAGGCTTGAGAGAAGATTGAATGTTCTTTACCCAAGGATAAAGTGATGGAAATATTTATTTCACGAATTGCTGAACTATGTTATTTTCTCATGTTCCTAAGAATTTAACAATTATGAACTTCTTTTGCAATTATGTGTGACTCAAAATAAGCTCAATATTATAAACTGGTTTCTGTTTTTGAAAAATTAGAAAATAAGTGTATCTGAGCAACAGGTTTAGATTCACTTTTTTTTTTTATTAGTTGGTCTGTTTTCCTTTTGAATTTTGATCAGTAATAAAATGCTTTAAGCTAAATCTGTAGAAAAAATATAATACGTTTTTGCTTTACCACATGGAGTATTTGAGAGGAAGGAATGTGGGATACAATACTCTTTAATCAAGTTTTGAAAGTGATTATTGGAGGAATAATTACTTATATCAGAATACTAGCTAAAGCTGTTTAAAATACAGACATTTTGATTTCAAATGCTGTGGCCATTGTTCTCTATTTATGTTTGTAAACCTTAATATTTGCCTTTTAAGATCAAAGTTATCATTCCAGTCAGCCATTATTTCAGAACAGGGACAAAAAATGTGATCCAAAAGGCAGAAGGACCTCAGATTCTGTACTCTTCCACTTCTTGCATGTCTGCTGCATGATGCAGCTGCATGCTAAACTGTCCTCAGGGATCTCTTCTCTCTGTGTTGCAAAACATGAATAATTTTGCTTGTTGTTACTAAACTTAACATTTCTGTGAATTATCTTCACTATACAAATGTGTGTTTCCTTTCAACACTCACTAATCCCCTTTTCTTTCAGGGTAGGGAGCACGTATTTACTTACTTACTTATTTACTTATTTATTTCCTGTTAAAAAAGAATGCATATGTTGTATCTTTGTAAACACCAGCAGTCTCCAAAAGATTTCTCTTCACTTAAATCATAGTTAAGCAGAGGAAAGAACATATATCATTTCTCATTGGTATGAAATCTGTTAATACAACTCTAGTTTCTTAAAAATTCTGTTTTTCGTGCTTCTAATTTTACTGAAACAGTTTTTCTTTTAGTTTATCTTTCCATTATTATACCTTAGACATATTACATGCTGTAATATACATTCATACTGCAGCACTTTATGTGAATCTTTTCAGGATTAAATTTATCATCCCTTTTTATTAATGTCATATCCTCTTTCTTCAGAATGATAATAAAGGGATTTCTGCTTTTTGATTATAGATGTTCTGTTCCATTGCTGAATCAGTTGGGTTTTGTGATGCTGCATAGTAGTATTTTCCTGTCAGCATAAAATTGTTCATGATTGTCTAGTATTTATATTCTGAATTTTGACCCCTTTTATGTTTATGTGAGTATGTATCTCTTTCTCTTGAAGAGAATTTCACTGTTTCCTTCAGGGAGAGATTTCTGAAGGACCTTATGAAATATGTAGGGTTACCTGATAACGTAGAAGAACTCCCCTACTGTACAGAAAAAGCTGGAGGTCAGATATGCAATTTCACATGCTATCTGTCTGTCAACAATTCAAGTGCTCAGTGGTTATTGGGAATCCAGTACTGTCCTTATTGAAACCGATTTGACCTTTTTGATTGAATTAGCCTTCCTAATGACCAGATCTGAACAAATACATATATTTAATTTTATATATACAAATACATTTATATTTCTGGGCAGATGATAGACACACTTTGTTCTTCTTGATTTCCACAAAAAACAGGATAGTTGTGTCATAATCGAAGTGATTTAAGTATTGTCTCAGTTTTTAAATATTCATGATTTAGACACAGGAGGGCTGCTCTGAAAATCAAGCCTCATATTTTATTATGTTGACACATGACATCAGAAGTTGTTGGTGATGTGGCAGTAGAGGTTGAACCTTCTCACCAATATTCTTTTAAATTCTGTTGCTGTATGACAGATGGCAGCAGAGGGGCAGTCTGACAAAACAAGCATGGTATGCAGGCTCTTTTTTATTGCTGGCAAAAATGCATAGCTAATAGTGGTGACTATGTTGAACAGCAGTGTTTTGTAGCTGAGAATTTGCTCTGTCAAATAGTATTATTGTGCTCTTTGTATCTGTTGTCATTTCCATGGAAATAAATAGGCAGCATTACTTTTGGAGGGACGTACGTAATTTACAGAAGTTCTCAAATATCTACGAATAGGCGTCTTATTTATTTCATCTCTCACTTTCTAAACTATTTCATTGTTCTGAAGAAAAGTTTCACAAATTCTTTAAAGTACTTTATGAGAATAACTTGAAAAGGAACATACTGTTCTCTCGCTACCTCTTAGCAACAGACAAACCGTTATATTGATTGTATCCACAATATTTTTTCTTCTCCATTCATTCTTTTAATTATATCTGTGCCAACTCTTTGGAGTACTCTCTGGTGCCCTTTTCTAACCTTAATCTGAAAATTTGATCATTCCTTTTGTATGGAAGATTTTTCTATTTTTTTTCCTTATTTACTAAGATGATATTTATGATGATCAAATTAAACTAGAAATCTCTGTGCTTCCATGGATTTGAATTTTGCCAGTGTTTGTTGGAGCTGCTCTCTTATTATCATTTTTTCTGACTATGCTTTCTTCTTTTTTATGGAAATAGTATTTCTGCAACATTGTTCCTTATTTTTTTTATAGCCATTGATCTGCTTTAAAAGCCTCCAATTGCTTTGGGCAATATCAAAGATATCATGTATGCTTGGAAGCTTCTTTCACAGAACTGAAGAGAACCAAAATATAAAGTTACTGACAACATACCAAAGAAATAATGGCAACATGGGCTTCTGGGAAGATATGTCCCCTTTAAGTTTATTAAATGTACTTATGAAATCTAGGACTGAGGGAACTAAATTATTCTCATTCTTATTCTTATTTTTATCATTATCATTATTATTTGATGATTAAATATCACTTCTAACATATCTCATGACTACCCCCTGTGACTAAATATGTGGCAGTGAATGATACTGAAGCATTAGAAATTTGTTGTCTCTCCCTCATCTTTGTGGATCTGTACTGTTCACACAAAAATAATGGAAAAAATCTTGTTCTCTCTTTAAAGAACAAATTCTGCTCTGGTGAGAAATCTCACAATAAATATAAAAGCAAAATATTAACAGAAAAAATGTTAAGGTCATTCTAACCTAAGGCAAGCACAGCTGGAAAAAACTTTTTTTTTACTTTTTTTTTTTTTTTTTAGCACAGATTAGCACCCTGGAAGAAGTTATATCTGTAAATTAGTTTATTTATTCACTAAAATGTACACAAAAATCGTAAAAATACTAATGCAAACAAAATCTGCCAATATCCTTATTTTTTCCTGTCAGTTCCTGTCACATAAAATGATGTCAAAGCTTCTGAAATTAATTTGATTGTGCATTTATTTTTAGTAAGAAAATTATGCTCATTTTAATCTTCCAAAGATACTGTTAGTAATCAGTGCAGATCTTTATTTTTATTGTAATAACAAAGCAGGTGACTTGTATTACTTAGGTACTAGATATTTCTAGAAAAACTTTGCCTCTGAGGTAATAAAATGAACATCATCAAAAGATCAGAATTTGTATTTTTCTTTTTTTTTTTTTAATATTCTGTTCCATTTTCTTAGTGAAGATGTAAGGAAAGACTAAGTAAAGAAGAGGAAAGAAGAAAGAAATGAACTGTCAGAGAAAAAAATCAAGTTAGATGTTATCCATTCTGTTGCAAATCAGTGGGCAAAAAAGAGGCAAGCTTGGTGAGAGAAACTTGGTGAAAAATTCTAGAATGCTGATTAAAAGAAAAAAATATTATCTGAAAATTTAAGGGGAAAAAATCGACATCAATTTTTGATTAAATTACAGAAACTTCAGATGAAAAATGGTAAAGCTTTAACAGTTCTGATGTCTTTAACTACCTATACATAGTTATTTTTTCCTAGTTCTACTACACTGAACTGCTAATTTGAGGTCAATTTATGGTCATCATTATGGAATTCTCTAAAATAATAATTTAGTTATCTTGAAATCTTTGTTCTGGTGACTTGCTAGCCTTGTATTGACAGTACTTTGAGCTAAGTTTGTCTCTAAGTCAAGGTTAAGTCTTTGTTTATCATTTCAAAAAACATCTCTTGGTTCGTTGTATGTAGTCATCTAGAACAGAAAACATCATGCATTTATTACTTAGCTAATTCTTATGTTTAGTGATCAAATATTTTTTGTTTTGATTGGTTGTTTCACTTTTAACTATCTTCTGTTACAAATCACTTTATCTGAAGTTTTCTCTGAAAAGCCAGCAACAGAACTTATATCTCATTTAATTAAGAGGAAAAAAAAATAAGTAAAACTTCTATGTGAAAAACTGACATGTATTTAACCAAACAAACAAACAACAAAATATTGTGTATTGACTGTCATGTTTCTGTATTCAAACTATAAGGGTATCAGTCCAAATTTTTTCTGTCATCCTATTCAAGCACGCTTTTTTTCCTATAAAACAGTATCTTTATATTTGCAGAGAAAATAATCATGCTATTTTTTATTTTCAGGAAAAGCTAACATGAACACCTAATTCTTCAATCTTAATTTTAAAATTCTTTTAAAATACCTAATAATTAGGTACTATTTCATAGAATATAAATAACCAAAGAAATTTTCTTGTTATTGTACTGAGTATATAAGGAAAAAAGACCATTATCATGCATCTTATATAGAAGGACTATAAAAAGAACTACAGATTTCCAACAGTCTGTAAACCCTTAAGATCGTGTATGTTCTTCCTACTACTTTTTTCCTTCCATTCCTATTTCCTAATGTAACCATGTCATCTTTCCTCTTGGTAACCAAACAAATTCATTTGCATGCTATACATATTTGCAATGTTTTAATTTTAACAGGCAATATTTTCAAAATTACAGAATCACAGAACTGTAGGGGTTGGAAGGGTCCTCTAGAGATCATCGAGCCCAGCCTCCCTGCCAAAGCAGGTTCCCTACAGCAGGTCACACAGGTAGGTGTCCAGACGGGTCTTGAATATCTCCGGAGAAGGAGACTCCACAACCTCCCTGGGTAGCCTGTTCCACTACTCCATCACCCTCACCATGAAGAAGTTCTTACACATATTTATGAGGAACTTCCTATGCTCCAGTTTGTGGCTGTTTCCCCTTNACGTTCTTCAACCTGTACCGATGTATGCAGTTATTTCTCCCCAGGTGCAAGACTCTACACTTGCTACTGTTAAACCTCATGTGGTTTCTTCCTTCCCAACTCTTTAGCCTGTCCAGGTATTGCTGAATGGCAGCACAGCCTTCTGGCATGTCAACCACTTCTCCCAGCTTTGTATCATCAACAAATTGCTTAAATCATGTAGATTTTAATGAGCTTCTTGAGACAGAAGTTCAAAACTATGCTGGGTACTGATCCAAAGACTAAGTACCATGATGGTCAGTGCTACAGGAACTAGCCACAAGATCAATCATGCTGTGGAGGTCTTCCAGGGGTCTTCAGAAAGTGACTAGAGGAGAGTTAGAATCAACAGCTAGAAGGCAAGAACATCAGCATACCACTATTTTCTCTATGAAGTCTTATGTGCTCACTGAAACTTCAGAGCCAGATATAGCTTTCAGTGTGCTGCCTTACAGCTTAGTTCTGTGACTCATGAGGGGAAAGAAATCACTGTGCTGTTTTCATACTACACTCAGTCTGTAGTACATGCTCTCAGAACACAAAAGGCTTGAGTTTCTCTCCTGTCCAGATCTTAAGAACACTGAATTTCCAATTCTGTTGCAAATCCTTCCAGCTGGATATCTTATAATGGAATTTATAGATTCAGTTCAATGCTCCAGTTAGTAGATTGCTTGACTAAGTTACTGTGTCTGACTCTATGATATCTTGCTATTTAAATTGGCATGGTCTTGCTTCTTCCATAGTTGCCTGAAAATCATCAGTTTAATCTAACTGCTGTCATATGTTAAAACTTTTTATTTGCCCATTAGGAAAAACACAGGCATCTCTCAAGTACATAAATAAGACATTCAGTTTTGTGAATATCTATATTAGAACAAAAGCCAACTACTCTTTCTTTTTTCTTTTTACTGAAACATAGTGTTACAGTTGATATCTTGCTATGAAACTGAAGCTAACAATTTACTCAATTTCAAAGGTTTTTTTTTCCCCACAGAAATCAAAAAGGACACATTATTCTGATGTGACTTATTTTTTAAAATTAAATAAATTTTACAAATTTTAGTGAACAGTATTTAGTGTGATATAAATTTCTGTTGGTCTTTCTGATGTTTAGAATGGAAATACTGTTTGGTTTACCAAATCCTTTAATTTTCCCATAGCAGCACAACAAATTATGTATATTTCTTTATGTTAATTACTGTTTAAGCAGATAGATCATCAGCTGACAAATAAATCTAGTCATTTTCTTGCTTTCTTCTATGCACAGAAAAATCCTGTTGCCAGAATTTAATGTTCAAACAGGAGACAGAGGAGTCCTGAAAAGTAAATTTATTTGAACAAAGAGAAAGTCTACTTGGTCATTTCCCTGTAAGGTCTCTCGAATTTTGGGGTTCACAGACCCCTTTTTATCCCTGAATCCTGACTCTATAGTGAGATCTCCCCCTTTTTCCATTGGCATTTCCACAGGGTTTACATTCTTCTCGATTCACCTATCACACGCTCATCCCTTGCTAATGCATGCTCCCTTTGTGAGCAAGTAAGATTTTGCAAGCAGTCTCCAAATAAGTGTATCCTAGTTTTGCCTAATTCAAGATATCTTTGTACCCTGCTTGACTAAGTCTACATATCTTCTTTGTTCTATCAAGCAAGAAAGATTTCACAAGCATTTGACAAACAAGTGCATCCTACAATAAATATACAAGTTTGTTTTACAAGGTCATTGTCATCAAGATTAGTTCTTCTTCTCAGTCTTCTTTTATCAGCTTATCTTGTTTTGCAAGGACACCTTAACACCCCTTTGTTCATCTCATTCTACATGATATCCTAATCTCTATGCTTGATATATGTCAAGTAATATATTGAAATCAAACATTTCCTGCAGAAATGCTAAACCATATGTAAACACTATTTTAAAAAAGTATAAAGTTTAAAAAAATAATAATTAAGGAATACATAAGCTCACCAGAATTTAGTTTACTCTTTCAATACATTCAAATATGTGACTGACCAATATAACTGTGTTAGCAAAAAAAGACCATAAGGATTCTGTTACAGTAATCAGTACTGAAACTTTTCTGATTTCTTTTTTTTTGCCCAGTTCCGCTATTATTTTCAAACAAATTTGCCTTCATTTTTCTGCCATGTTTCTGAGTATTATAAATAGTTGAATTTATGTTCATATCAGCAAATGGTCAAACACGTACTGTGAAATTTCATTTGAAACAGATTACGAAGTAATTGTTAAATATGGCTTTTCTTTGTTGTGCTTGGGAGGGGAAAAAAAAAAAAGCAAGAAGTAACAAGTCCATAACATTATTAACTAAAAATATCTGGAAAAAATGCCTAGAAAACTAGAACCTATATATATATCATTTTATGAAGCGGATCAACTTTTAAGTTCCGTATTCTTTCCCTACTAAACTGTATGGAAGACAAATCTACTCAGAAAGAAAGTATACAGCTTAGTTTTGTTTTTTCTCTACTCTACTCAACGTTAGTACCCACTTCATTGTTACTCTTCAGGTGATAAGAATGGATGTAAAAAAATATTTAATGAATTTGTTTTCAGCTTAAAAAATATTATCATAAAATTCTTAAATTTTTTATGATTTCAGAAATAAAAGTAGCATTTATCCTATAACAGCCAAATGCCACTGTTAGTGGAATTAAAACACTGTTAGAAAACTAAAATGTGTATTTAATGCATCATCCTTCAAAATCCAACATGACTGCTTCAACAGAAACGGAAAGTTTGTCTGATTTATAATACAGTTCACAAACCCAACAGATTGAAAATTCCTCACAAAATGAAGTTTATTGGGTTAATGAGATAAACATCTTAGACTCAGTAGACTACTTGGAACAGTTTGTCTTCTCTCCTCTTCCTCCCTGCCCCGTTCTGTTCCTCAGCAGCATTTCTTAAACCTCTCAAACAAATTTCTTCCTAATTTCTTTTTATAGCCTTTCATAACAAAGCAAAAACACTTTTTCCTCTCAGAAATCTTATTCGTTTGTTTGTCTAATGATGTTTGGTTTTTAATGATAAAGCGTAGAGGGCTTGTGAAGAGAATGTGACCAATCAACAAGTCCCAACAAAAGAAGTTTCAGAGGAAAAGAGAATCAGAGATGTGTTCATGAAGCTCAGGAAAGTACATAGGGAGTGCCTGATTGTTGCAAAGAAAGTTTATCTCAAATCAGAGGGACAAGTGGGTGGCCTTTACTTTAGATAATGACTGTATCAGTTGATCAACCAGTTATAAAGTGACATTTACTGACCTAATCAAAAAAATGTGAATGTCTTCCTGACTGGTATGTCTCAGGAATGATCAGCATGTCTCAGGAACGGTAAGTATGAGAGAAATGTACACACGGTGCAGCTAAACAAAGAGCAAAAAATGACTGATAAACAAAATGAATTTTGAAAAGAGCAAAAGACTAGAACTCATTTCAATCCAAGGATTCCTTCACAGTGATAAGGGATGCTCAGAATCCAATAGTGCATAAATAAAGATCAGAAATAAGAATCATGTTTGTATTGTGATTCAGTTGTGTATTTCAGCTGCTACATTATGTTTATTTTGTGATTTCAACAAACTGGATGTACACAGGTTCATGAGACCTGCTGGAGTGCATCTACAGATGCTGAAGCTGCTGGCCAGAGCCTTTGTAAGGTCATGCTCCGTAAGGGTATGTGGAAGGTGAAGGAGTCTGTTTCACTGAGTTTAATCAGTCAAGGACATTTTCAATTCCAAAGAAGTAATAAGTAAAAGTGGAAGCAATAAACAAAAACACATAGAGACACAAGGCTAAAAGGCAAAGGAAAATGGAGACAATGCCAAAGATGAAGGGCCTGTAAATACTAATTGGTGGGCCATTAGGAAACTGCAGGCACAGCTTTGGAGAAGGCAAAGGTGAAATTGTAACCATTCAGTATGGAGAAAAGGGGAGGATGAGGGTATCTGAGGGGGGCTGTGGGACTGCAAGATTTACAAAGGAATATTTAGAGTGGAGAATAGACAAAAAGAGTTACAAGTTGTGCCAGTCTCACCGTTGCCAGTTGTGGCACTTTTCTAACAGCCCTGTGCCTGATCACTGCCGTCTGTCCTATCTTCTCATTAAACTCTTTCTTAGCTATCTTTCTGCATAATCTCACTCCCCGTGTGCACGTGTGCACATATGCGCTGCAAGAACTAAGTAACAGCTACTGAGGGTGGTAGTATGAGTAGATATGGACTATCAACAGGAGTCCAACAAGGGATGTACGACACCTCATGATCTGTGGTGACAGGAACTGGAGCATCAATCTTAAGAGAAGCCATACCTCTCAGGTGTATTTGTGTCCTAAGGAATCTGTGCCCAGATTGCCAGCTACTCATATAGACTGATATGAGAATGTCAGCTTCTGGAGCCAAATGGGGCATGTGGGCATCTCTGGCCGTATGATACCATATACAGGGGTCATGGAACAAGCGAGCACCTCATCTCCAGCTAGTGGAAAGTGGTGTGAGTGAGGGGTTCGATGGCAGCAAATGGAGTGGGATGGCAGGTCACAGCCTCTGTGTCTGGTGCTTGTTGCTGGGGCCGTGTATGTGCTTTCCCCAAAGTGGGTGTGTGAGGGTTATAGATGTGGATCAGGCAGCCAGTAGGAAGCTCAAGAGTTTGGCTGGGGTATCAGGTGGGTGGGGGGAGTCTGTGCTGGTATCTGGGTAGACTCACAAGTTTGGGGTGCTGGTGGAAAGAGCATGAGAGTGCTGCATGTGTACAGTGAGTATCAAGTATCACCCATGGGATGGGTGAAAGGATCTGGAATCTGGGCAGGGTACTGGGTGGGCAAAGAGGCCATTCCAGTGGTCAGGGCATCCGTGAATATGTTTGTGCTGGTAAGCCTGGATGTGTGTGTCTGCACCAGGGACCTGCTGCCTCTGCCAGTCCAGCGAAGGAGGAGACTGCGCTGTCTGTGCTGCTGTAGTGTGTGAGGCCCATTGGGTGCTGCTGAAGGTAGTGCCTGTGTGACCAGTTGTGTCAGTGTCCTGTGTGTGTGTGTGTGTATGCATCTGTCTGTATATGTGTCTGTCTGTCTTGATTATCTCTCTGCAACGTGCTCAAATTCACTAATCCACTGGCTGAACCTGCAAAGGGGAAAGTAGCAGCTGAATCTCTCAGCCTGGGTAGAGATCCCAGGTTCCTAGACGCAGGGCTGGTCTTCAGTAGCCAGGCAAGAGGGCTCCTACCCAGGATAGCTATAGAGGGTGGCCCCGCACTTAACATTGTTCATGCAAACTATGAAGGAAATTGATCTAGATAGTTAGCTGAAAGTAATTTTGGGGCATTTTATTTTGTTTTGTTTTGAAGGTGGCTCTCTTTTGATGAAATATTAGACACTGTTCAAGATCAGAGAACAGAGTAAGAACATACAAAATACAAGTGATGTCCTCATCCGAGCAGAGAATGAGTCAAAACTGTGCAGCACAGGCCAAGCAGGCTTATTGATCTGAGTCTGAAAGCAGTGCAACCACGTATCTGTGGCAGCAACTTAACAATATATCTAATGAAACTGTCAGCTATACTGTTCTTCAAATCAATACATGCTTATGTCAAAATCCCTAATATTGTGTGATCATGATGAAAAAAAAGATAAAAATCTGGGACACAGAGACAGTTGTCAAGTACAGCACAGAGTCAGTAAGAGACCTTTGTTGTTCCAGAGAAGAAATTGGAATCCAGTTTAAATAGACAGAACAGATTCTCAAAGGGCAGTAAATGCTTTTTTATGACTAAGTTAATTCTACTTATATAGATACAACCACATGTAGAGTTCTCAGTGAGTTCCTTAAACATAGAATACTGTAGGGCATGGGTTTCCAACCTTTTGGCTTGTCTGGGCTGCATCGAAAGAAGAGGAATTGCCTTGGGTTGCATGTAAAATATGTAACATAGTTAATCTATATAACTAACAAGACTTATTTTTTTATATTTTTTATTAAAACATTAAAAAAAAAGAGCAACGAAGACATAGAACTAGTAGGATATTTGACCTCGTTTTTGTGAAACTAATGCGTCATTGTACGGTTCTACGTAAGCAGTTGAAATTCTTAGAGAGTTCTCAGAGTGTTCCTCAGAGATTTTCGATGAAATTTTACTCTTCCTATGCTTCATCCTTGAAAACACATGTTCACAAATGTACATACTGCCAAAAAAAGAGATGACATTAATAAGGCAAGATTGTGAAGTGAAGGATATTTTCTCTGGTGAGATGGGTCTTATAAAGTCCAGTAAAGAGACATGATCAACTTTTTCTTTGAGTTGAATATCTGATTGCAACTCTATACATCCCACTTGAAAATTTTCAGGTAATGTATTCATGTCAACTGAAACTAGAGTTGCAAATATATCAAAAAATTGATGATTTTTCTACAATCTTGAAACATATTCTCAGATTCCTTTATCAAAATAAAAAGCAAGGCTGCATATTGTTCGCTATTCACAAGACTGTTTTTAGCCAATGCATCAAAATACATGAAATTATTTACATAAGTTGAGCTAGCACTGCACAGCACCCTTCCTTTGTCCTAACATCCGCTCAGGCAGTGCTAATGTTGCTGAGTGATGGATGCATGCTCAGAGCCTGGCTGGGCAGCTCAGCAGGGAACAGCTGCCACTATGATGGCTCAACGACAAGGGACAAACTGCATTATGAGCTGTGCTGAGCCACATGCAACCCACAGATTGTGGGTTGGACATGATTGCTTTAGAGCATAACAGACAATGCTAAGGGTTCACAGACTGACACAGTAGAAACCTGTTGGAACCTGGATTATCCTACAACAATTAATCAATAGGGGGATACTTATGCATACATCCCACCTCAAATGGCGCTAGATGTTCATGCTTAACCAACTGAACAGAATCATAGATATGTTCAGGCTTTCTAAACAATGTGATTCAATTTGAATTTGTAATACTTTAATTTAGGTACAAGCAGTTGATTGTGTGTGAACTAGATTCTAGCCTCCCGTTATAATCAATGCAGATCTAATCAGCATTGTCACCAGAGCTTAGAAATCAGTTTAATTCAATCTAATATTAACATTTGGGATAGAACTGCATAGAACTGCACAGTTCTAATCATTTGCACTCTCCAAACATAAAAACAAAGAAATCCCCACCTCTACTCCCCAAAAAAGAACACAGAAACACAAACAACCAAACTAGAAGAAAGAGACCATCAGCTTAGTTTAGCTCATTTTCCTTAAAGATTAGAGTGAAATACACAAAATGGCTACCCTTGCTCATTTTTAGAGCATACTGAGAACATTTAAAATTCATAGAAAGGGGATGATGGCCTGAATGCATGTAATAGAAGGCATAGTGCACAATATACATTCAAACATTTCAGGAACATGCAACAGTCAGTTGGTAAGCCTTGTTAAAACATTTTCAGTTGCATAAACTAAACAACAGCAACAACGAAAACAAACAAAAGACATTCTTTTTTTTATAGAACCATAGAATTATTAGAAAAGACTTTCAATATCAAGTTCAACCATCAACGTGACCTAATAAGTTCCATCACTAAACCATGTGCAGCATGTATTAACAACTAAACTGAAGGTTTCAATCAAAAGTTTCTTTCTTGAGGTTTCAAGTGTGTCTTCAGGTCTAATACTGCATAATGATTCAAAAAACAAAATATCATATCCATCATCTTCTTCCAAACACATAAGAATTGATGTAATCATTCATTATAATTGTGCTTATATTTGTTTCAGAAGATAACATCACGTGTCAAATTTGTACATGTAAATAGAAGTAATCTTTTAGAGCCCAGAAATACTGTGATGTTGAATATTACTGTTTGCTGCATCTTCACAGAAAAAGAAAACAAAAACCAAACAAATAGCAGCCAGCTCTTGATGCTCACTTTGATAAACTTTGTCACTTTGCAAAGATGCTAAAAGATTAATTAAACAAGTAAGGAAGTGTTTTTTTGTTTGTTTGTTTTTCCCCTGTGGGTTTTGTTTTTTCATTTGTCTGCTTTTGTAATTTTTTGAACCAATNACGCCCCAAAAAAGAACACAGAAACACAAACAACCAAACTAGAAGAAAGAGACCATCAGCTTAGTTTAGCTCATTTTCCTTAAAGATTAGAGTGAAATACACAAAATGGCTACCCTTGCTCATTTTTAGAGCATACTGAGAACATTTAAAATTCATAGAAAGGGGATGATGGCCTGAATGCATGTAATAGAAGGCATAGTGCACAATATACATTCAAACATTTCAGGAACATGCAACAGTCAGTTGGTAAGCCTTGTTAAAACATTTTCAGTTGCATAAACTAAACAACAGCAACAACGAAAACAAACAAAAGACATTCTTTTTTTTATAGAACCATAGAATTATTAGAAAAGACTTTCAATATCAAGTTCAACCATCAACGTGACCTAATAAGTTCCATCACTAAACCATGTGCAGCATGTATTAACAACTAAACTGAAGGTTTCAATCAAAAGTTTCTTTCTTGAGGTTTCAAGTGTGTCTTCAGGTCTAATACTGCATAATGATTCAAAAAACAAAATATCATATCCATCATCTTCTTCCAAACACATAAGAATTGATGTAATCATTCATTATAATTGTGCTTATATTTGTTTCAGAAGATAACATCACGTGTCAAATTTGTACATGTAAATAGAAGTAATCTTTTAGAGCCCAGAAATACTGTGATGTTGAATATTACTGTTTGCTGCATCTTCACAGAAAAAGAAAACAAAAACCAAACAAATAGCAGCCAGCTCTTGATGCTCACTTTGATAAACTTTGTCACTTTGCAAAGATGCTAAAAGATTAATTAAACAAGTAAGGAAGTGTTTTTTTGTTTGTTTGTTTTTCCCCTGTGGGTTTTGTTTTTTCATTTGTCTGCTTTTGTAATTTTTTGAACCAATTTAATGCAGGTTTATCCTTCATAGTGGCAGTCTATTTATTTCAGATTTTAGGTTATTTAGATATTTACCATCATGCTATCTCATAATTTCCATATAAAACAAAAATAATAATAATTTCCATAAAAATAATATTAATTTCCATATAAAATAAAAAATCTGAAGGTTTAGACTACATGAAGTACATGTGTTTTGTTACAGATTCAGATTTTTTTCTAGAATAGGAATTTTCAATGGATGGATTTATGAATGTTATCGATAAAGAGTGTTAACATCTTGAGCTTTTTCTCTGTTTACAAATTCAGCTAAGTTCTCTGAAAGTTTGTCTCATAGTGAGACCCTATCACTTAGTATGTCTTGTCAAAAACTCTCACAGTTTAGTAAGTGGTCTGTCTCATCCCACTCAGTGGGTTGCGCGGAAGGTGAATCTTTGATAAGCCACTGAATAAGGCACACCCTGGTCAGCAGGGGTCGCGAGAGCAATGGAGTTGGATAACGACTCAGAGAAATAATACAAAATAATTTATTTACTTTAACAACCACAATTGGTCCACAATCTCGAGGCAAAATTGGGCAACATTCTAGCAACAACAGGAAGCATTACAGATAAACAGGTGCTTTGGCACAGGCATCTTTTCTTATAGCCAAATTTAGTTGTTGAGTCAAGTTTCCCACTGGTCTCTTATATGGACCTTCTGAATAAATACAGTTACTGTGATTTTCTGTGTTTGTGGATGATCTCAGATATAAATGAAGCTTGATAAACTTATTGAATGATGTAAGAGACCAATGGGAAACTTGACTCAACAACTTGATCTGGAGGGGGAAGGTGAGGGAACAGACTGTGTCCTGCAGAGACAGGGCAGCAAGCTGTTCTACCCACTTCCTTTTATGGCTGCTTACTGAAGAGGGGGCTGCCTGACTTTGTGAAAACTCCCGAATCTTCTGGAACCCTAAGTTGGGCAGATGTAGGGGGGTTGCCACCCCAAGGGCAGTCTCTGACCATCTGAACTATACAGAGGCAAACATGCATGTTCTGCCATTGTCAACCTACCACCTGCAGTAGTTAAACTGCCACCTGCGAATGAAGCTTTTATCGACCCACCACCCACAGATGAAGACTCCAGCTTGAGGCTATGCTGGATCTGAGGATGTGGTGAAAATCTGTCTCTTCTGCTTTTATTTTCTTTTTCCTCTTACTTTTCCTTTCCTCTCAATCTCTTTTCATTCATTTTCTTTACAAGTCATTGCCTAAATTTGCCTATAACTAAGATGTGTGTGCCAAAATGTCTGTTTATCTGTAATGCTTCCTGTTGTTGCTAGAATGTTGCCCAATTTTGCCTCGAGATTGTGGACCAATTGTGGTTGTTAAAGTAAATAAATTATTTTGTATTATTTCTCTGAGTCGTTGTCTGACTTCGTTGCTCCCGCGACCCCTGCTAACCAGAGTGTGCCTTATTCAGTGGAATATCAAAGATTCACCTTCCTTGCAATCCACCAAGTGGGACAAGACAAATGGAAATCAAAGTGAACACTTTGAACCAAAAAATGGCCTTCTAGCATCTAGTCTTTGAGTCAGACTGAGAGTCTAAGCTACTTCATCAACTATGTTTAGTAAGAATAATGAAAATTCAAAGATCTTGTTGTTGTGAATAGGCTGCAAATCTTATTTTCTCCAACTTAATGAAGTAAAATTTCCTTCTAGTTACCACCATTTTGGTCTTGTCTTGGGATCCAACCACTTTCCACCTCTGTAGACTTGGCTGAATGTAGTGATTACCATTTGGAAATGGAACTGAAAGCTGAATATCATTGCTGTTCTGCTTTCATTCAAGCCCATCACAGCTCATTCAGAGCCACCACAGTACAATGAATGTTAGTGATGATAACATGGGTTTCTTCAGAACACTGTAGATGAATCTAAGAGAGGAGTGAATAGTCTTGTGTCATTTCAGCTCTGCTAAAAAAGTATATAAATAATTTAAAAAAAGACATCACTTCTTTTTCCTCTGTAACATTTTAAAAAGTTTCATCTTTCAGCCTTATTTTTAGGAGGAAAGAAAATTTCTTCCACAATCCTAACATGAGGCTCTTTCTAGAGTTCAAGAGTTTATCTTCCTTCAGTTCGAGCCAATTGCCACAAAATTGCCAGCAACTTCGGTATGAAGTCTCTCTTTTGATCACATAGTCCATCCAAATTTAAAGACCACTTTAATGAAAATGTAATAATGATGGGAACATTGCTTAATAAGTGTAAATTACCCTGACATGGAGAGCTGAATTTAGGAGGGTTTATTTTTGATAGAGATTTTCCTTTTCTTTTAAAAAAAAACAAACAAACTGATTTCTGCTTGAAAGACAGTCAAGATTTTTTTTTCAGGATTTTGCTTATTATTATTTGGTTTGGTTTGTTTGGTTTGTTTTTGTTGTTTTTGTCTTGCTTTGAATTGCTCTGGTTTGTTTTGCTTTCCTCAAGAATGAAATACTAAATTTATGTCACAAACTATATTTCAAAAGAAAACCAAGACCATTGAGGGAAAGAGAACTGATAGAATTCTCAAACTGGAATGCTATAATGTGTGTCAATATAATATGATTACAACAACTTTAGTTTTGAACAGGTTATAAAACAAATACATTTATGTACATTTGTGTACAAATGAAGGTGCAGCACATTTACAATATAGATTATAATCTATAGATTACAATATAGATTATAATGTTTTATGTTACAATCTGAAGTTGTAAAGACACAGTTCTCCTTTTCCTTTTTATTTATTTTTTTATTGGTCATCATATCTTGACAAAACCAGAGGCGACTGCCATACTTGAATAATAGAATGTGATAGGATAACTTGCTATTTCATGTCAACACCTAGGAAGCTGACCTTGTCCTACCTTTGAATTTATCACTGAATAAGCTTAAATATATCAAGCACAGTCTTGGAACCACTTTCAGTTCTTCTGAGACACCTCCTCAATTGACGCAGGCATGTCTAACCTGTAATCCAGCACAGCTCAGAATGCGGACTGCCCCCAGCTGCTGCGCAGAGATGGGTTGCCAGGCCTGGCCTGGCCCTGAGCGCACACCCACTGCTCAGCAACAACCAAACATAAGCATGCTACTGAAGCCAGAACAAGGGAAGGGTGCTGTGTAGTGCTAGCTCAACTTACGTAAATAATTTCATGTATTTTGATGCATTGGCTAAAAACAGTCTTGTGAATAGTGAACAATATGCAACCTTGCTTTTTATTTTGATAAAGGAATCTGAGAATATGTTTCAAGATCGTAGAAAAATCATCAATTTTTTGATATATTTGCAACTCTAGTTTCAGTTGACATGAATACATTACCTGAAAATTTTCAAGTGGGATGTATAGAGTTGCAATCAGATATTCAACTCAAAGAAAAAGTTGATCATGTCTCTTTACTGGACTTTATAAGACCCATCTCACCAGAGAAAATATCCTTCACTTCACAATCTTGCCTTATTAATGTCATCTCTTTTTTTGGCAGTATGTACATTTGTGAACATGTGTTTTCAAGGATGAAGCATAGGAAGAGTAAAATTTCATCGAAAATCTCTGAGGAACACTCTGAGAACTCTCTAAGAATTTCAACTGCTTACGTAGAACCGTACAATGACGCATTAGTTTCACAAAAACGAGGTCAAATATCCTACTAGTTCTATGTTTTTATTGTTTTCTCTTTTTTATCTTTTAATTAAAAGTATATTAAGATTTTTTTTTATTTATAGGCATTAACTATGTTACATATTTTGCATGCAGCCCAAGGCAATTCCTCTTCTCTCGATGCAGCCCAGACAAGCCAAAAGGTTGGACACCCATGAGTTAACAATTTTGATTTGAGGAGACTACAGTAGATTTCTGAGGGTGTTCGTCCATCCAAGATAAGAACTCTGACATGTAGGTTCAGAAGATACACGCGAGAAAAAGTAAATGCAAAATAAACTAACTTCAGTTACTCTGTAATAAATATTCATGTTTTCACAATAAGACAGTAGTAAACGCTTTTGTCTTTCACTGAAAAAAAGACAGAAAGAATCCAGTACCTCAAAAAGAACTCAAAAAGAATCCAGTATTTTCAAAGGAAAGGATATACATTAACTGCACAAAAACTTTGTTCAGTTAACTTTTTTCAACATAGAAATTTATTCTTACTTAAATGTAGTAAGGTCAATCGGTCTCACTGTAATTAACGTGCTCTTTGTAATTGATCACTATTGGTTGTATTAACTTCTTAGCCCTGTGTTTCTAAATTTAAAGGGTTTAATATTTTTCCTTTGAATTAATAGATAGCTATTTTGGCCAATCCTAACTCTCTGAATATATGAAAAATTCAAAGCTGGGTTGTATGACCATTGAGTCTGTTCTTTCCATTATCTCACATTCCATTCCGGAAAATGATTGGTTGTACGTATTTGTCTTACTGCTAAATTACTGATTCTCATCAGTTTTAAATGATTTGAAAGGGAGATTATTTTTAGTATAAATGCAGAATAATGATGGTACTAGTAATTTGAATGTTGATGCTAAACATGGATATTATTATCCAGATGTTTATTCTTCAAATAAAAGTTAAAGAAAAAGAGAGAAAAAATTCATTCTGAAGCTGAAATGTCTTAACACTACATGAGCTGTAGTAGAATTTGCAAATATGTAACAACAGCACATAGAAACTATAGCTAAACTGCGTGTTTGAAGCATACTAACGTCTTGAAAAGAAGGAAATTAAAATTTGATGTGAACTTCCATTCTGAAAATTTATGTTAATCCATTCCAGATTGATTCTTTGAATGAAGTAATTGGCTTCCTTATGAATCTGCATGCATCTTTGGGTGTTACTTGCTCCTCCAACTATTTTTTTATGTTTCAGGAGTCAGACTTGACTGCTTTCACTTTCATAACTCTTCAATACTGCATTTTCAGACTTTGGATCACTAAGCATCACTGACACATGTTAATGTCCAGCATTGTACCATGCAACACTTAGCTTTGGCATCACACTGTAAAATCACTAGTCTGGTAAGATGAGACATGATTCTCATACAATGTTAAGCTCTTTGAACTGGGGAAAAAATAAAAAATATCTCAGAGAACGCCTCAACAGAAAGACACTTGGTCTGGACAATCCACTCAGAAAAATTTGACCTGGTGGCCAAGAATAGCTACTTGATATAGGTTTCTTTATGAATATGGACACAAGTTCTGCTGCAGTCTCTGCGGTACGTTGTCTGTCATGGCCAAGAAAAGTCTTATTCCTCACCAAGTAATTATTTTTATAAGTATGGAAGCCTACCCTTTTTCTTATTCTATCCTTTCTGATTTATTTTGTACTTCCTTCAGGTTTGATTTGTTGTCCATATGGTGTGTTTTTAGGAGCTGTTTCTTAAGGTGACAGCCTGTCTCTGAGGGTTCCAGAAGGCAGCAGTGTATAGAGAAGTTAGGCATTCAAATGGTCATCATCGCCTCAATTGACACATTGGAAGATTTAGCCCTGCACTTCTACTAGCGTTAAATGTTATGAAATATTGAACTTTTGATCTTTCAAGAACATCTATAGCAAAGTTTGTTTGTGCTAAGTATCAGCCTTACCATTATTTCAGCCATCTCACGTTCCCAAGCTATGGT
>WBMW01003732.1:0-40092 GCA_013396635.1 Penelope pileata
GGTCCAGCATGGCACCTTTTCTTTGTTTCATTTCTTTTGTTTCTTTTCATATTTGTTTGTTGCACAGTTAATCTTAAAGAAAATGTGATCCACACCAGTCAATCTCTCCATAATCTTCACTGAAAAAACAAACAAACAAACAAAAAAAAGAAAACAATAAAAATCCCCATATATTTCCTCTTGATAACACATAATGGATGACTTGGTTTGGCCAAGTGACTTTGAGTCTATGCTGTAACGAGATATACTTGAGTACTTACAGATTTATTTTTTAAAAAATCAAACACTATTTTAATATTGTGTCTTCTAGAAATGGAGAAAAAATATTTTAAAATATTTAAAGGAGAAGGGAAGAGTCCTGAGAAAATTAGTTTATGTGTCTTATTTTCAGATAATGAAAATAGAAATTTTTTATTCATGTTTATAACTTGAATTACAAAGAACACTTCTGATTTTTCAAAATTCACAGCTTCAGGAATAAGACCTTAGGAAATAAATCTTAGTCCTATGTAGAAAATTCAGACAGTAACAGTTTTCTCCTTCAGAAATAATAGAGTAGACCTCTTGCATACAAGTAACTCAAAACCCACAAGAGGTATGTAAAATGAAATAACTTATCATTACACTGTGCAGGTCAAATTAATCTTGCAAAATTCATCTTTGTAGGGTTTTTTTAACCCTTCTTATCAGCTTCCCTTGTAACTGTTGCATGTATTTTAAAGAATGACAGCATAAGATACTGTCCACATAGCTAAGTGTTAAAAATAACATTTTTTAAAGATATGGTTGATGTAGCTGATGGGTAATGTGTTCTACACTTTGTGGGTGTTATTCAGAAACACAAAAGGTGTTATTCATAATGCCTCTTTTACTGGAAAATGTGTGCTCACCAACTTAGCTACAAATGCTGTTAAAAGAAAATCTGCAGACAGAGCAAAAGGGTAAAAGGGTGACATCTGGCATAGCAGACTTTCTAAGATGATTTTGGCACACAGCCTGCATTAAACGACAGACACTGAGAAAAAAGAAATTGAATCAAAAGAAAAGCGAATACAATGAAGATTTTATTTTGAATCTTTGGCAATTGCAAACCTGTCCAAACTAGTCAAAATTGTTTAGTTTATTATCTGTCATGTCTTCCACTGGGCCATTCTTTGATCTCTAAATGACCCAAAAATGGGTCTGAGGTGTGACATTTTGTCAGTCTGATTACATCTATCCACTGCAGCATTTCCTAATCTCTATACACTTGATTTCACCTTTTCAGTTTTCACCTGAATGAATGATATACAAAAACATCCTCATCATTACCAGACCTCATACACTTCATTTTTCAGAATGGCTGAGTGATGAAATGTGTGACATGCTGTTTGAAGTGTTGCCAAATGCATTTTATATTTTAAACAAACAGTGCCATGGAAACTATGATATGTATGTCCTTGGGGGAAAAGAGTACATGCATTTCATCTACACATGCAAAGAAAAAGAAATAGTGGATGTTAGAATTATTAAATCTACTTAGAGGCAGGGACAATTTGAGAGAGAATGTTTGAGCCAAAAACTAGAATTACTGATCTCATTGGCCCTTTTCTCTCTCTGAGTTAGTTACTGCATTTCTTTCTTTTATCTTTTATCTTTTTTTTTTGTTTGTTTTGCTTTTGTTTTGCTTTGTTTCTGAGGTGCATCTGAGGAGTGGAAAGGTGGAATTAATTCTGACTGATCAATATCTCATTGTTTTATATATTTGAAGAGCTAATCCTTACAGATCTCTGAGTTACTGATTCATTCTGCCTAGACTTTTCTATGTAGCTGAGAGGCTTTGTTGCCTTTGAAAGCATACTTGTTCAAGAGGTACTCCTGTAATTTTTGCGTTGTTGATGAGAAATAATGTTGCTAAACAGCTTTGAGCAACATGTTTGCATTTATGTGGGTATGTTCTGGCCTAAAATCACATTGCCTGCCTCTTTTTTGAGCTCTCTGTCACTGTCAGTTTAAGTGGATATGGAAATGCAAAATTTCACCTAGGATTATATGGGTAACCTAATTATTTTACACCAAAATTTTTGAGTGCCTTCTTTTGAGTATTATTTGTACCTTGACTTTCTTGATTTCACTAGCCTTTGTCCAGTACTAACTTGTAGTCTATTTCACAGCCTTGGATTTCTTTAATTGTTTTTCTTGTGTATCGTGTTTGAATGCTTGCTTTATCATTTGGGTTCTTCTACTTGTATAGGCAAAAAGAAATAAAAATAGATTAGGGTTTTTGATCACCATGCTCAGAATCAGTTGTGGTTAATTGGACACTTGAAGAGTGAGCATTTGTTTCATGGTGACTGCTAGTCCGAGAATTCACACGGATGCTATGAAAACAACATTTGTAGGTCGGGGAATTTTATACCATTGCTAAATGGTTATTAGAAGAAAAAGTTCAATTCTGAATTCCTTCAGTAGACATAAAATAGGTTCAATTAACGCAACTCAAGGCATGCGATATCACAAATTAGATCTGTGGAAGCAGCACGTTTGGAAAAAACAAACTAGGAAGCAGATTTTGCACTTGCCTTTTCTTAGAGGATGTAAAGAAACTTGAAAAAGCACTTTACGGCTCTATGATACACAATGCTATCAGATAAGGACATGTTCTTGTCACAGACCAGATTTCTTTAGTTAGTTTTTGATGGTCTAAGTCATCATTAAGACACATTTTATGCTTCTGTGTTGGATTGTCACCGTCAGTCTAAATTTTTTAAAATGCAAAGGAAAGTGCCATTTCTCTGAGGAAAAAATGAAAATCAAGTTTATTCTCTGTTGAAATGCATTTAGAAATCTCAACTTAGTTTCCCACAGACATGGACCTGCTATCCAATACCAACAAAGATTTGTCAGCATTTACTGGGAGAGAAAATTCCATCTCCAATTCATCAGTCCAAATACTCTGGAAAGTGGGATATGTCTCCATTAACTAGTGACTTAGTACAGTTGACTGGATCCATGTATTAAATTGATTTGTCCTGAGACCCGTCTCTTATATCTGCTCCATATGTGGCTTTGCAGTTGCACTTCATAATAGATTTGGATTAGAGATAGGAATTGAACATCCCCACTGTGTGTACAGTGTGCAAGTAACCAATTGTTATTTTGGATACTTATGTTTCTATAACATGTTTGAAAACTTTTGATGTACTCCTGAAGCAGTTTCCAGTTTAATACCCGCTGAAGAGGGATCTGTTCCATACACTGCAGAATAGCCCATCAAAATTATTCCCAAGCAGCACTACTGCTCCAAGGCAGGACCCAGGCAGAAAATATAAACCATACTTTCTTTTCCTGTAAACTGAAATGTAAAAGTAGCAAACAGCAAACAACACACAAAATTTCAGCAAGGGTACAAAACCTAAACCAAACTCTGTTTAGAACTGAATATAAATTGAGCTATTTTCATTCTATGGAAATTACCCTTAAATATGTGTCAATGTAAAAATTATTTTCACCTCCTCATCTAATTATCTACATTTATTAACTAAAAACTTACAGTTTTTCTCAAAATTGCTGAGAATTACCCGTTATTCCATTGTCTCAGTGAGATGACAGTGACATGAAACCTATGAAGGCAAAACAGTCAGATTTTTATTTAAAACAAAGATTAATATGATACAGTACTGATTTATTGCAAGAGAAGCAAAAAGAGTGCTTAAGGTGTTTAGAGAAAAGGAAGAAAAGACAGCTGAAGAGACTGCAGTAGTTTACAGGAAAGAATACAGAGATATGAATGAGAAAATTATGAATGCTCTAGAAGGAAAAATAGAAAGTGGGGAGGCTGCAGCAGTTAACCATTCTGTGATTGACAGAAAAATTTTTTGATGCAAGTAATAACTTCAATAATGTGTCCAAGATCTGGGAAGGTTTGAGTGTGACTGAAGAATGTACACTTAAGGTGAATCTGGGACTTCCAGTGATTTGTTGGGTTCATTTTCTTGGCTTCCATTTAAAATAAGTTTAATTTTCATAGTTCATAAATAACTTTAACCTGAGCCTAAAATGTTACAAGGCATCTTCTTGAATACAACAGTAATGTCTGCCAGAGGGATAAATAACAGATTCCAGATCTCTGCTCTGGAGCGAGGAACTTCCCTCCTGGTTCTATAGAGAAAGTTTCCTGCTTTACACTTACCTGTCAAAGACTGTTTCATTTTTAAGCGTAATGAAAACTATGTAATTTTCCTCTCCAGACTGAGCTGACTGTATCTGGATACTATTCTCTTAAAGCTTCTATGGGTTAGTTTGCTCTGAAGTTGGAAACTGGACTGAAACATGTAGAGGTTTGATTACAGTCTGTAAATAAGGAGATGCTAATTTGATTAACTTCTGAAACTGTTTTCTTTTTTTTCTTGTTGTTATTCTCGTCTAATTAAGGTTAATATAGTTGGAAAGGCATGATTGGTTTAATTGGATCCAAACATGCAACAACAAAATCACTAATGGTGAAGATAGAATTGATTTGATGGCAACTACTTTAAACAAAAGTATGGTCTGAGCATTATGGATCTCTTTAGAGAAAAACATTCAAAAAAGAGTCTTTTTTAAATTATTATTACACTAGCTATGAAGAGATGCAGGACTATTGTACTGAAATTAAGTAGAAATAGTGTAAATTTGGTACATCTCTCTAATTGTATTACAAGCTTCTTTGGTTTGCCAGAGATGATGGGGAAGGAAAGTTTATAGTGTTTAGGGAACAGGGCTGTATCAGTCATTGGGCTTTAGAGCGGATCAGAGCATATTGTGGGAAAGTTTATACTACATTAAAATTCATTGGATTTTTAGATAACATGGTCTTTCTTGATTTGTTCAGTTTCCTTTGTAATAAACGTATATCTAGAGAGCTGAGGAATTAAAATTTGCTGGTGATATCCCTCAAAGAATTAAGCAATAAAGCCTCATTATTTGGTGTCCACAGAAACAAAATCCAAACTGCCCCATGGGGGTCATGGAAGACGGCTTTGAAGCCTTTGTATAGGAGCCGTAATGTACTCAGTATAATTATTATTCAGACTGGTTGGACAGGAGTCACACTGCTAGATAAATTTTTTAGGGGCTTGACTTTGAAAGCAAGTGACTTTTCTGAAGAATCAGTTAATGGTGGTTTATGTTATCAGTTAATGTGGTTAATGTTCTACAGCTTGTTTTTGAGAGATGAAAGGTATTTCTTAGCAAAAGTGTAGTAAAAATACATTGTTAGCCACTATCTAAACAATATTATAAACTGAGTGCAAACTTTTGCAGAGACACAAGAAAGAAAAAGACTAATCCTCACAGATTATATTAAAAACTTTGCTTTTATGAAATAGTTCAACATGAGGTGCCAATAAAAATGTTTTCCTTTTCTTTATTCTCTGTAGGCCACACTGGATCAAAAAGTTACATAAAAACATCAAGATATAAATATAATAATTTTATGTTTTCAGCGAAGTTATGATCAGAATTAAATGTATAGATTAGACATAAAGAGGAATACAGTCAATTTCAATCCAAAGAGACAGTTTGAACCAGCTGGAGAAATGATAGACACATTGCAATTAGAACGATACAAAGAATGTAGAAATGAAATGAACAGAAGTGACTGACCGTACCAGGTAGAGAGTATTACCACAATATATTGATGCAATTTCTCTAATTCAGTGCAGGCATACCATTTACATCAGTTGAGCAATAATTCCTAGGGAAGGAATGTTTTCTTGCCTTGGAAGAAATTACATTTGTTCTTGAAAAGGCCCTTAAGTGAATGAGGAAATACTATTCTGAGGAAGTGTTATTGACTGTGACATACCTCATATAGCATAATTCCTGTAAGCCAGAGATTGGTCACGTCCAGCATAAAGAGGCCTTTCCATGCAGCAGTTTCATGGGCAGTTTACTGAGATATCTTGAATCAGGCCATACTACTTACCCATATAAATATGTTAATGGTGCACTTCTAAATGCGGGTGAAAAGATCAGGCTATGGTATTGTTCAGAAACAGCCCATATTTTCATTGGTTTGAATTAATAGACCAAGCAGCCTGGAACAGAACGTCGTCAAAATTTCTTTGTTCTCTCTCCAGCGTTCATTGGAAGGGCTGTGGTACAAAGACTTCTTGATTTGTTTATTCCCCAGACTTGTATAATTTTTGTTTTGCAGTAAGAAGGAAGTAAGGGATGATGGAAGGATATCATTCAAAATAGGCATCTCTTTTAGAAGAAAAATTATTTAGAGAAAGATAGGAATTTGGAACCAAAGCCTTCACCAAAAAATAGCTGTCACAGCTAACAGCGAATAGCAAGAAGCGTAAAATACAGTGGACAGTTAATTAACTGTCCAGCATTAACAACAACGACCTAAACAAACAACAAAAAACCCCAACTGTGTCAAAATGGATGTCTTGTAGAGTAGGTCCACACTTTCTTACAGATCCATTTTCTGTAGGAGATAGTTTATTGTCGTATGGAGGGAAATCAGAATCAAAACCAGCCAGGAATGTTGCAAATCACTTCCAGTTCAGCTTTTCATAGGTGCAGAGAAAACTCTGATAAGATACAGACTTTTCTTTCCCCAAAAGGCAGCAGCTGTCCTCCTTGGACAACACTCACCTACACTCTTTTCCCATCAAGTAGTTTTTTCCGTGGCAAAGATATATATCATTTTAATAAGCATGGTTTATCTGCTAACATTTTCTTGAGCAAAATACCAGATTTCTACATTCCTATCTGAAATATTTAGTATCTTCTTATGTAAAAATATACAACCCTTAATGCCTCAACTTTCAAACACATATATTAAAGATTTGGCAGAAGATTACTCAAGTTTAGTGGTTTGAACAGGAAGCCTGGAAATAAGTCTGCTATTAAACTCATAAAAGCTGAATTTCCATATTTAGGAGAGAACACTGAGCAAACACACCAAACTGCAAACTTATGATCAGAAATAAAAAATTAGCTCAGTGAATTATAGAACCTCCTAATTTGTCTTACAGATTCATCTTTGCTACTTTTTATTTATTTATTTATTTTTTCCTTAATAGAATCCTTACATCAAAATTAGGTAAATGCTTTCAGGAGAGGAAAGAAATTTGAGAAAGGGAAATGGGCTAAGTTGAACTTCATCATGATATTTTCTGAGTAAAACACTTTGTACTTATAAGAGTGATCTGATCTCCTAGAGCCTCAAGGTTCTTGGCCCTTGCTACAAGTCCTAAATATCATGAAAAATATGGTATTCTGTGTTCTACACTGCTAAACCTTGGGCCTTTGTCCAACATAAGAAATGTACAAAGAAGAGATGCTACCCGCATACAGGTAAATCATACATGTACTGCATGCACAAAGCAATTTGATATTACATACACACTTGCCTTGAATGGTGCTGAAACATTCCTTAGTCTGGAAAAACACTGGTAAAATAAAACATTCTTCAGGGTTCATGTTGAACACTTCTTAGAGGGAGACCTAATTGAATTTCGCAGCTGTCTGGTGTGGTGGCAGCAAGATCTCCATATGAATGCAGGTGCATATATATTAATATATACATTCATACGTGGGTCACCCTGAAAGTAATGCCTCCTATTTATTTCCATGGAAACTACAACAGATAGAAAGAGCACAAGAACACTATTTGATAGAGCAAATTCTCAAATACAAAACACTGCTTCTCAACGTAGTCACCACCATTAGCTATGCATTTTCACGAGCAATGAACAAGAGCCTACAAGCCTCAAAAACATCTGCACCAGCAGAGTTGACCCACTGTCACTGTCACCACTGCTGAAACACACCACTCACCACCTCACTGTGCTCACATCCACTCTTTGGTCTCCATAAACATTCATGAAGTGTCAATGAACATCAAGGGTGCCATTTTTTCCACGTATAGAAAATGACACACCTTTTCTTTATCTGCACTTTCATGTCAGACGCCATTTTGTCAGTCTGCCCCTCTGCTGCCATTTGTTGCATGGCAACAAAATGTAATGGAATATTGGCAGGAAGGTTCAGCCTCTGCTGTCATAACACCAACATCCATCTGTTGTTGTGGGCCAACATAATAAAATAGGAGGCATTATTTCTGGGGCACCTCTCATATATGTGTATATATGTTTGATACAGAAAAGAAATGCTCTCTCATATGTTTCACACTTGTAAAAAAATCAATTTCTGGAGACAGTATTTAGTATTGTTCTGGCAGCAAAGCAGAAATTTAACACATCCTATCACACAGGTCTTAAGGACAGCTTTTTAGAAATCTCTAAAAGGTATAGGTATAACCCTTGGATTGTAGTGGAAGTCACAGATAAACCTAGTGGCAAGGACTGATACTTCGAATGAGTAACAGAGTGAGTATGTAACATTAATTTGTTTCTAATAGGAAACACTGAGCACTGTAAACGCAGCATGTCAGGAACCTTTTTGATCAAATGAAAAATAGAATTATAATATTTCTTTCAGGAACTTGGTGCTCCTAACTGAAACAAGAAAGCAAATAATTAAATTAACTGATATCTTTGTGTTTTTTAAATGACACCTTTAGTTTGAACTGTAAGCAAAGGCTTGAAAACTCTTCAAAATCTAACCTAATTTATGGAGCACTTTGTGGTTAAGGCACTGGACTGAGACTTGAGAGGCTTTACAGTGAAGTAGCAGAAAGTAAGTTCATTAGTGCTTAAGAAACGCTCTGATGCACCTGAGATGCAGCTGTGTAAGTGGAAGTATTGATGTGGCTTACAGCTCTGAGGTGGGTTGAAACAACTTCCTGCAATATTCTGCCTAAATCTTGATCTTATTAGAGTGTAGACTATTTATGGACAGATTTCATATTTGCACATGTAAGCAACTCTTAGATAATGTTCTAAACAGGACAGTGAAGCAGTAATCACTGCTAGTCACAGTCATTCTCCATATCATTTTACTTCTTATGACAGCTTGAATTATTACTTTCCTGCGTTGTTTCTAATTCATTGTCTCTAGATCCTCACTTAGATGTGTCTTCTGTAGCCACACAGAATTTCCTCTCTCAATCTTGTTTCATTGCTATATTTCTTATAGGTGACATCATTTACATCAGCTTAATGTGTGGACTTGGAACTATAGTGAACTTTTTATACTCCTTTGCTGTCTTTGATCTCTTCCTGTTTCTTCCATAGTGTTGGTGAGATTTGAGGACTTAGTTGCATTTAGTAAAGGTAGTATGGCTGCAGTTCTTAGCTTACTGATGCTGTTATGGATCCTGTGCTGTGAGGACCACAGAAGCATTGCAGTTAAGTGCGTGAGGGAGTGCTTAGCAACCTGATGAGGTTTAACAAAAACAAAAGTGAGTGTAAAGTCTTGCACCTTAGTGAGGAATAATTGCATGCATCAGTACAAGGTTACAAGTTGGGGGATGACCTGCTAGAGAGGAGCTCTGTAGAGAAGGACTGGGATGTCTTGCTGGACAACAGGTTGGTTGTGAGCCAGCAGTGTACCCTGGTGGTCAAGAAGGCCAATGGTACCATGGGGTGCATTAAAAAAAGCGTGGCCAGCAGATCAAGGGAAGTGATCCTCCCCCTCTACTCTGCCCTGGTCAGGCCTCAGCTGGAGTACTGTATCCAGTTCTGGGCTTCCCAGCGCAAAAAAGACAGGGATCTCCTGGAAATAGTCCAGCAGAGGGCCACAAAGATGATAAAGGGCCTCGAGCCCTTATGAAGAAAGCAAACTGGATCTGTTCAGCCTTGAGAAGACCAAAGTTTATAAATATATAAAGTGAAGGAGGCAAAGGAATGACACTAGACTCTTTTCAGTGGTGTGTGATGACTCGACAAGGGGAAATGGCAAATAAATGAAGCACAGGAAATTTCACACAAATATGCATAAGAACTTCACGGTGCGGGTGACGGAGCACTGGAACAGGCTGCCTAGAGAGGCTGTGGAGTCTCCTTCTCTGAAGATATTCAAGACCCATCTGGACACTTACCTGTGCAGCCTGCTGTAGGAAATCTGCTTTGGCAGGGGAGTTGGACTCAATGACCTCTAGAGGTCCCTTCCAATCCCTGTAATTCTGTGATTTAGGTAACAGGCTTAAATAATGAGAAACCAACAGTAGAACGAGCCAGGGTATAAATCTAAAAGAAATTATACTGTGATAAAGCAATGACTCCTAAAGGTACCCACTCAGATTTGAATTTGTGTGCAAATCAAATGAAAGACTAAGAGCAGCATGTCAGTAACTAAAATTCTATATTAAACAGAGATAATTAAAGATACTGAGGAAACTTGTTACTGAAAAGAACCGGATAAGAAGTCTGAGAGTCTGTTTCTTTAAGAAATGTAAACAACAATTTTCTCAAATATCTATCCTGAACTAGTGGAAGAAAATTGAAAAGAAGGGATAGAGACACAATGGATGAAATAAATTTTTGTTAAGAAAGAAGAGAGGAAATGTACAGACTTGCAAGGAAGGAAGAATTCAGTGCTTGGACTGTAGAACTAAACAATGGAAACCTAACATTAAAAAGTCAGGAAAACCAGATCAGTATGATAAGAGAAATTTACATTCCATTATTCTTCTGTTTCTCTCTCCATTCCTACTGCCCTTGATGGTGATGCTTCTGGACAAGATAACAGAATCCTCCATCTTCCTTGAGTAGATGTGTGCAGTATGTAGAGCTGTCAGGCCAATCTTAGGGCTTTGCTGGGGACTATAGTGTCACTGACAGATTACAGCATTCTTGTAGGCTGATTTTGTCCTCTTGCTGTAGTGTCCTGTTGTACAGCCTAACAATAGGAATTTCTGCTGGGAGATATTTTCACTGGGAAATGTCTAGTTGTTCTAGCCTATGACAGGATTGCAGGATTTCACAGAGAAATGACTGTGAACATTCTGTGGTGATTCTATGGAGTATCAGGAGAGATGCTTCCAGCAGCAGAACTGACACAGAGAAATCTCTCTGTCATTTTAAAGGCTTTAATGAGATCTCATCTCTAACATCGTGTTTCCTTTTGGTCAACATATTAAGGAAAGATGAACTGAAATCGCAAATGCTGCAGAGAAGGGATGTAGGGTCTTGCAGAGGAACAAAGAGCATATGTCTCAAAGACTTGAAGAGATTAATCCAGAAAAATGAAACCTGAGGGAAGATATAGTTACTGTATATATGTCAGGGGAGCAAGTGTGTATGAGAACTACTTTTTAAAGTCTGGCCTGGGAACAAGTGACTGTAAGCTGGTCATGAGGAAGTTGAAGCTAGACTGAGAAGACAGGTTCTAACTTTCAGAGCACAGCTCTGGGTCAGCCTTCTAGGCACAGGTGCTGAGGGCAATTCACCCCAAAATGCTTTAAAGATAGAACCTGGAGAGTCTATGAAAGTGATTTCATGTTTGATTTGTCTGCAGGGAGCTGACCCAAGAGGTCCCTGGCAGCATTGTGAATAGACCATGTACCTTGATTTCTTCCTTCAAATCCTTTTGGAGAACTCTTTTTGTAGTCAATCTTTCTTATATTTCTCTTATCATTATTCCCTCTACAGTTTCCCATGCACTTCATGCTTTATTATTTTGTTTATGTAGCTTGTTATTATGATCTTTACAGCACAGAGAAATCATCTTTCATACGGTATCCTTCATACTTAATAGTATTATGTTAATGATTAATAATAATAATACCATCTGGACTATTAAACAGTGGCAATATATAAGCATCAGTCTTTTAATCTGAGTCTCCCAGATAACTATTTCATTAACTCTATGTTCTCAAAGTGTGACTAAATGAAAATTTTCCCTAAACGAAAATATATACAATAAATAGAAAATCTTAAAGATTATTTTATCTATAGCTTGAATTTACCTCATTAATAATTTTGCATATGTGGCTGCACATAAGGCATGATGTATCTATATGTAAAATAAATATACAGTGAAAAGTCCACAAAATAATATAAGTATCATATAACACGATGAATCTAAGTAAACTCTGTTACTTTATATCATTCAAGAAGCAAAATTTAATGAAAATTTAGTTTTAAATGGAAATGCACATTACTAATTTAATGGGGAGCTGTTATGATTATGCCAGAACTAATGACTTTTAAAGGAAAATGAACATTATATACTCTGGAAGTGCTCACTTATCTAATTCTTGTGACTCTGGAAAAAACACTCACCCATTTGTTTTAGCATTTGTAGTTTCAAGTGTTTAATCTGTTTCTCTTCTTTTCTCTTTTCTTTTCTTTTCTTTTCTTTTCTTTTCTTTTCTTTTCTTTTCTTTTCTTTTCTTTTCTTTTCTTTTCTTTTCTTTTCTTTTCTTTTCTTTTCTTTTCTTTTTTCTTTTCTTTTCTTTTCTTTTCTTTTCTTTTCTTTTCTTTTCTTTTCTTTTCTTTTCTTTCTTTTCTTTCTTTTCTTTTTGTTTTTCATTTTCATTGTCCCCATATTATTTCTCCAGACTTGCAGTCTAGTGTGCAGTTTACAGAGAAGACAAAGACAGTTCTCTGCAGACAGCATTATTGTCTCTTGCATTGAAGGATTTCTCCTGTGCTTTTGTTTCAGTTCCTTCTCTGATGTTGACTAATTTAAGCAGTACTGACAAGGAAACAGTGCTGTAAAGTGTTATTCATGCCCAAGTGCCCAAAAAGCAATTGGTCAGAGAACCCTTATAAAGCAGCAACAGTTGAATGAAAAGCCCACAAATCAGAATTCCTGTCACATTAATAGCTTTCACTCATTAAAGCAAATTGAATTACTGCATGCAAATTAGTTTTAAAAGAGGATAGGGATGACTGCCTGTTACTTCTGTTGTCATAGTAGTCACACTGATGAGTTACACGTACTGTTAGCCTGACCTGTCCACAGTTCATGTAATCACTACAATCAGAAAGAAGCTAATTTACAACCTAATTTACTCAAATGTAGCTTACGCACAAAATTTCAGTGCATGCTAATGACAGAAAGTCTAAACATCTGTTTTATTCAATTCCTATGATCATATGGGACAGAATAAAGACTGACACAGATGCTAAAGTTCTTAAAGAGCTCAAGTTTTAAATTAATTTTGAGTCATAACCTAATTAATGCACATTATTTCAAATGAAAAAATGTAGTAGGGATACATAAAGGTTTGTCTGTTACGATTTCTGTCTAGCACAAAAGATATTTTTTCTCTATATAGCAGATACATATTATCTCGACCTGGCAGCACTTGGAGTTGAAAATCTTGTTCATATAGCCGTGGAATGGCATTGAATCTATCTGGTCTCAGCTGGTGGAGGCATGGTGCCATGTTATCCTGGGCAGATGGCTTTTTACCAGCTTTGAGTGTGTACAGATGTTAATTGTACACACACATAATATGCATCATAAGCCTATACATAGAAGCTAGATCTTTGCAAAAGATGGCATTTTGTTTTGCAAAGGGCAATATTAACTAATGACAGGATGAGAGGGAATGGCCACAAGTTGCACCAGGGGAAATTTAGATTAGATATGAGGAAAAACTTCTTCTCTCATAGAGTGGTCAGGCACTGGAATGGCCTGCCTAGGGAGGTGGTGGAGTCACTGTCCCTGGTGCTGTTCAAGAAGCATCTGGATGAGGTGCTACGGGATATGATTTAGTAGCTTAGTGGGTAGTGATGGTGATAGGAGGACGGCTGGACTAGATGATCTTGTAGGTCCTTTCCAACCTTGTGTTTCTATGATTCTATAATATAGCCAGAAAAAAATACTGCTAAGTCAGCATCAAAAATGAATCTTCCATCCTAGAAGTATCATTTAATATTCTTAATATCTTCTTTCATGTGAACATAAAAACTTGTGTGAGCATTAAACAGCAATATAAATTCATACACGGATTTGATTACAGTCTTTACTTGTTTTAAAGAGCACCTTGCTGCATAAGTTTGGCTGCTGACAAAACTGAAGAGGCAAATCTTATCAAACTAGACTGTAGCTTTGAAAGAGACTAATTACATTCACAAGTCCAGTGTGGTCCACAAAGAAAAGGAGAAAAGATTTTCCTCCTTGCTTCTCCAGTTTTATCAACACAGATATCTGATGACTTTCTGTTTCTTCAGTGCAAGGAAAGTGGCACAAAAATGTGCACCATCAAACTGAGAATGGTATCTTTAACAAGAAAGCTCATTGAGACCCTTAAAAAAGTTTTCTATCAAGCAGCGTTACTTCACTGACAAATGGAGGAGGTGCTATTCAACGAGTAAAAGTAAAGTACCTTTTTCATGAGGAATCCTTAAAATAAGATAACATGTATAAACATTGCATTAATAATAATTCCTAGAAGTAGGTTTCAGAATAAATTATTTCTATTATAAAATATCTTAGAGAAAATGTCTCTGAAATCAATAAATGTTTTAATGGCTACCTTTAACAATGTAACTGGAGGAATGATTATTAAAAAACTCTCTACAGGAAAATTTATCTGGAAGATTCAGCTTCTGATTGTCTCCCTCCTGATTGTCCTCTTATCACAGAGCCAGTGCCATTTGAGTGCCTAGGGCAGGCAAAGAAGTTTTTGCTAGGTCCTCAGTGAATGTGCAAACACTCCTTTGGTCCTAGTCACCACATAGAGCACAGGACATGATGATTATTGCATGCTAAAGCCTCTTCCTTGTCTGAGATCTCCATCCCCACCAAGTGGACCCAGAGACATACAATGGACACCTATGAAAACTGTGCTTTGCCCCTTGCCCTTATGGACCACACTGGACTTGTGCATGCAATTAGCCTCTTACAAGAGGTCATGATCTTAAGTTGCTCCACAGGAGATTCAGATTGGATACAAGGAAAAGTCTCTTCTTAGAATGAGTGGTAATACATTGGAACAGGCTGCCCAGGTGTAAGGGAGTGTTTCTGAATCTTTTGTCTCAAAGCTTGCTATGAGAACTCTTTTGTCTCAAAGTTTGCCCACCTTCCTGCTGCTCGAAGGCTTGCAGACCAGGGGCAATGAGAGATGAGCAACCATCAAACAGCCATCGAGCAGCCTTTCAGACTGGCGTCTTGAGGGAGGCAACTACCGAAGGAGACTGCAAGCCCGTTCGTGCCCGCTCATGTGATACGTGACATACCTGGGTGCCCAGGAAGCCCATGCTGGCCGAAAAGAAGGATAAGAAGACTCCTTCCAATGGGGAAATGGGAGCTGCCTACCTGCTGCTGCCTGACTGATACCTGCCTGGTGCCCACCTGCTTGATACCTCCTGCTGCTTGAGACATGAGGTCCTCCTGCCCTGCTACCTGATGGCCTAATGCCTGATGATGTCTCCTAATGCCTGCTGCCTGAAGACTGCTCCTGCTTCTCCTGGTGTCTGCTCCTGCTTCTCCTCGTGCCTGGCCTGCCTGCTGCCTGATGATGCCTGATGCTGCTGCTCCCCCTGCACTCTTGCTCCTTTGCTCCTACATGGGCCTGAAGATATTCTTGGATTGATACAACAGCGTGGGATCCAGGGTGGTGACTTCCCCCGCTTTTTATATGTAACCCTCACTCTTACTTCCTATCTTTTACTATTTCCTGCTTCCCCATCCCCATCTCCCTCACTGACCAGAATTTGCATTAAACTGGTCAGACAACATTTGACCTCATTTGTGTCTTAATCTCACTCCGGGTATGTTAAAGAATCTCCCCTCACTCCAATAATTGGAGTGGGACATCAGGGAAGTGGTGGAATTGCCGTCCCTGGAGGTTTTCAAGAAAAGGGTGGATATGGTACTGAGGGACATGGTATATGGGTATGGTGGTGATGGTTTGATGATTGGATGGGATGACCATAGTGGTCTTTTCCAACCTTAATGATTCTGTCTTTCTATAATTCTACATCTCATAATAACTTGACAGAATATTTCTTTATGCTTTAGAGAAACATGTCTAAATAATATTGTTTTTTTCAGGTTCTCTTTTTTTTTTTTTTCTGACATCACAATCTCATAGATGATGAATATTTACTATATAGCTATTGATATGCAACTCCTAGAGCTGATGGAATGATTAGAAACATGGGGCCAGGTTTATCATTGTCCTTCAGCAGCACAAAAGCAGCTGCAAGCCTGCCAAAACTTGCCACGTATGCTAAGGGTATAGCTATTTTGTCAGTGCAAATGGTTTCAAAGTTGCCTTGTGCAACAGCAGAAGTATGAAAGAATCAAAACATATAAGTAAGTTTATCTCCAATTTATATTATAAATTAAATTCACCAAAAAAAAAAACCAAACAAACAAAACATCATCTTTGTGGCCCTCTGCTGGACTCTTTCCAGGAGGTCCCTGTCTTTTTTATACTGGAGAGCCCAGAACTGGAAACAGTACTCCAGTTGAGGCCTGACCAGGGTAGAGTAGAGGGGGAGGATCACCTCCCTCAACCTGCTGGCCACGCTTTTAAAAGGCTTTTATTCTTTAAGAATGGCTTGATGAATTCTATTTCACTCAAACCAAGACAAGGGTTCAACTGATTTCCCAAGATCTCAGTTTGTTATACGAGGGATCTCAGCTGCCCCTGAAATAAGAAATTCAGAATATGTTAAAATTAAAATACTGATTGGATCAGAGCAACCTTTTTTTTTATCTTCCTCCTTCTTCAGTTCTGAACTTAGTGAAACCTGACATTTTACTGTCTCTCTTAGTCTTACAATGTTAGATCCTGAAGCCGTTTCTAAGTGTGAATTTGCTGCTTACATATCCTTAAGAAGTTGTTGTTTTTGCCCATCCACTAAACAGCATTACTTATAATGCTTGTGTTATAATACCGAATTAAACTGGAACTGATCTAGAGCCCTTTCTAAGCTAATCTGAAGGTTATCATTAACAATTTATGTTGGTATTTCTAGAAGTATGGATTCAAAAGGAGGCACGTCCTTCATTCCTTGGCATCATATCTCCAGTACAATATAGACGAAGAACAATCTTTGGTGGTGAATCTATGAACCTAAAAATTTTGTGCTACATCATTATCTAGAAGTGCAAGACATACCACCTATCAGTGGTTTCTGTGGAAAAGAATTACATGCTGATTTTTGTGGTTAACTACTCCTGATCAGCTAACCAGGGCCAGGGGCTAACTAAAGATATTTTGCTAGTCTTCTGACAGTGCAGAGGGAAGAAACAGTTAAAACCACCAGTAAGGTGAAAATTTTCAACTGTGTGTGCCATTGGTATGCTTTTTTATCTCCATTAGAAGCTTCTGTTTCTGTTTCGTTTATTTAAAACAAACCAAGTGAATTTTCCTCTTCTGTTCAGGCTGTACTCAAGCTTTTGCAGTACTTTTTCAAGCATATTTATAGGAAGTTTAGCACTCTGTGTTTGTTGTGGTTTTTTATTTTTTTATTTTTTCTATTTTTTTAAACTATCATATCATCAACCTTTTCCATAAAGTGGAGAACTCATCCAAAATTGGGTGAAAAATATATTTCTTCAGCTGTCACAGTGACATGACACTGTTATAGTATGCTTTCTGTGGACTTGATCTCATGTCTGTTAAACACTAAGGACTTCTCTCATTTGATTTCATTTGAAGCAGGGTCTGACCCAGTCTGTGACTTGCACAAATACCCATAGAAAAAGGTAAAGCCCAGCTTGTCTGCCCATATTTAGAATCTATCCTTGAATATATGCTCTGGGAAGTATCTGGATGAATATTGTGGATTACCTATGTTACAACTGAAGAGCATGCAGCCAACGCACTCGTTCTGCCATATAAAGTATTGCACTGAAATGAAAGTAGTTAGAATAGTTATGGCTAGTCAGAGCCCTTGGGATATTTTGCTGGCCAAAAGCAGTATGATTCTGATACTACCTTGTAACATGCCTTGTAACATTTTCTTCATGCTTTTCATGAATTTGTTGTTTTTTTTTTTTCCAATGTATTATTATAATAAATTTTTATATACATATGTTTATATCAGCCCTCTAAAAGTCTTTCATTTGTCTTAGATCTTTGGGGAAAAATTTGAGTTTCTCTATGATTTGTATAACTAAAAAAACTTAAAGGTTATGCAATCTAGTCCGTTCTTACCCATTCTGGACAAAGAATAATTTAGCTTTTCTGACATTACCATTTTGATAAATTTTTTTGAGCTTTTTTTTTAAAAGGTTCCACCCAAAATCTTTTTGCATATAAAAAGAAAATAATCTTCTTTTTAATGCTGTCACAGTATTTTCAGGATGCATGCAGGTTTTTTTTAGAATAAATCTTTGGATATAAACAGCATGCCTTCACAGATATGGAATAACAAAAGAGGCAAAGGGAGTAGTCATTCTGTGCTTGTACCACCAAGATGGCAGGTGTTTTGCCTCACTTAGTGGGTAAAGATAATTTTTTTTTTTCTCCAACAACATAGTTTCCATATCAGGGCCTAGGTGCAAAGTAGGTAAAGGAACAATATCACCTATTGAAGGTCTAGTTTAATAGATTTGATCTACAGAAGAAATTTTCATTTTAAATTTTTTTCTGTTTAAATATATCTTTTTATTAACTACCTCCATGCTCTCACTACTTCTTATCCCCAAATTAATCCATATAGGAAGTTCTTATTTATATGCGGGAGGAACAGTGTTTAGTTTTGTTCTCACTGTGATTGCAGCAAACTTCCCACTATTATTCTTTTAATTGACTTACACTACTTCCTATAAAAATCTGCACATTCTTTCATTTATACTTTTGTATCCGTATTTGAAATCTCTTACATCTACCTTTTGACTTTTGCTTAATCTCACTGATTTCTGCACCACTTTCTGATACTTAGATTTTATAGTATTAATACAGATTTTACTCTTTCTACTCCTTCCTGAAATATGTTCTCATTTTTTCATTACGCGTTCTGTACAACAGCTTCTCGAATTCATTACATATTCTTTGTAAATGTATCTTTTAAATTTTAATATCTTCAGCTACTGTCTTTAACAGATAAAGTCTAATAAACTATGTATCTCTGTAAATGTTACATAGGACACTCCAGAATGCATTTTCAAGAGTCCTTCTTCCTGTAGTTCACACAGTATTCTGTTTGTTTTTCTTCAATGAATTTTACTTCTGAATGACATGAGAAAGAGGGATTATTTTTCCAGACAGTTCCTCAGACACATTCAGCAATACATAAAACATGAAAAATACATCCTTTTTTAAACTGTAGGGCATTATTTGGTAAAAACACAATGTATTAAACAATATGTTAACCTACAAATGATACTAAAGTATGTATTGCATTTATTGTTTTTGTCAAAGCTATTTTATAAAGATGAAAGCATAAAATTTAATCTTGGACACTCTGGGAAGAATATTCTAAATAAATAAATTTCTTAATTAATTTTCTACCTTCTAACATACCTTTGAATGGAAAACGAGTGTTTACAGCATAATGAAACATCTGAGTTCAAAGAGGTCTTTGAAATGGTTGAATAGTGCAACATATTGACTAATGTTTGCTTAAGATTTTTTCTATGTACTTAATACATTTCTTGGATGAAAATTTAGTCTACTTCTCAGGGACACCATAAAATTTTCACAAACATGCCTGTTAGTGTATTGCACCCAGTAGTATATTGGGTTCAAGCCTTTAAAAAGGTTATTCTTTTTTTTTCTTTCTTTTTTTTTTCTTCCATCAGTTTATGTTTAGATTGCATTGTCATGAGTGACTGCTGGACACAAGCAGATTTTTAGTACTTTGAGGAGAACATCTACATTTAATGATTCTACAGCTCAATCAACTGTGTAGATGACAGCTTAATTCACGAGTGAGCAGTATTCTAGCTCTACTGAGGTTCTCTTTCAATGGCATTTCTTTTCTTTACATATCTTTGGTCCTTCCAAAGTGCTGAAACTGATTATAAAGCAGACTGAAGAGAATCCCTATCAAGATATGCTTAGAAAATCTATCAATATTTTATGACCTTTTTTGCCCAAATAGCTCTTATGTTACCTTTCAGCAGTATTGTTAGTGTAATTTCGTTTTTATTTTCAGTTTTAACTTCATGTACAGAACTCCAGTATGTGTATATGTATTACAAGTTCAACTAATACATTTTTCCAATATATTAGTTATTTTGCCCTCTATTTTTCTTTTGGACTTCTTCAAAGTCTTGGTTGTCTCCTTCCATATTTTTATTGATTATTGTGGTTTGCAGCAACTCATCAGAAAATCCAGATAATAAAACTCTGCAGTAGCCATGGCTGACATTGATTATTGTTTGATTATTATATGACTGTAGGTATCAGATAATATATAACTTGGTATAAAGTAGAACCCTTACTATTACCCCGGTCATAGCAAGACTGAGAAGTAGTATGACGAGTCTAAACTTTAGTTAATGAATATAAAAGATGTACTATTTGAGATTTTTTGAATTTATGGATTCTTCTGATCGCTGAGGGAGAAAAATTATGTTAGATAAAATGAGTTTTAACTTATCTGTACATCTTTCCACATCACCAAAAACAGCCACTAGTAAAGATGGGACAAGTACCTCTATGGCACTTCTGTATATTTTGTGATGGCTGCCTAGATATCAGCCAAAAATACCTGTGCTCTGGCCATGTTTTCCATACACAGACACAAGTAGGAGAATTTCTTCATTTGCTGTTGGGGAGCTGTACACCTGTGTGATATAGAAGATCCGCATGACACATTTGCTGGCCAAAAATATGTATTCCATTTATTAAGAATGGATTCACATTGCCTATGTTATCTAACCAGAGACATCTGAAAGACTTTAGGTCTCCCAATGTTTAATGGAGGACATTAAGTCATTGAAATTGCATGCTTTGCCAAGGACTTATTCAGAGCAGGAGAGTAATTTAGGTGAGGTACTCTTGTGGAGTATAATCACCATGTAAAAAATTCATTTGCTCACAGTTATGAATTTAGTGCTATTTCTGATACTCTAGAATAATTCACCTGTTCTTTAGCTACTGGTCCACAAAGGGACAGAACTCCTGTAACTTCCATACAGATGCCTCATACAAATTTAATGGTTCTAGATGTCTATGTGTCAATGACTTAATCTCTAAAATGACCATAGAAATAATGTGTCTATCTACAGCCTGGGAGACAAAACTAATTTGGCTAAACAGAGACATTTTTGAGATCATATGTTAACTGAAACACCCACATTGGGTTTGTGGATACAACAAAGAATTTATGAGTTATATACAGTGCTTCTACAGCCACAACCACAAGACAGGTAGAATGTCCTATGGAAACAAGAATGGCTTCATCTTTTGAGAATTGAATTCTACTCCAGCTCCAGCTCACCTCCAGTGCTAGTAAGCAGAGATCTGAGATTGCATTTGCATATACATAAGAATTTAGGGTTATTTGCGGTGCTCTAAGGTATTCGGCCATGGGCTGGCAGAAATGACAAAAAAGCCAAGGGGATTGAGGCTTTTGGTGAAAGCTCTCAAACCTCTTCTGGGCAATCAGCGTGCTTGGGTGCCTCTGAAATCATAGAATTGTAGAATAATCTAAGTTTTAAAAAACTTTTAAGATTTATTAAAAAACTTTTAAGATTATTGAATCCAACCATCAAATAACTGTACACTGGCTGCATTTGGAGTGCTGTGGCCAGTTCTGGGTTCCTCAGTAGAAGAAAAACATTTAATTGCTGGAGACTCTTCCCAGAAGTACAAAGTAATAATGAAAAAAGCAACTTTCAAATGTTGCAACACAGGGAATTCTGATTAGACATCATTAAAACAATATTCATAATGATCGAAGTCAAATGTTGATTAAGCAAAAAGGTCATATACTCTCCATCCAGACAGTCAGAACTGTATTGAACAAGACCTTGAATAACCCGCTCTAGCTGGACCCTCACTGTATGGGAGGTTTAACCGGGCAATCTCCTCCGTAAGTTCTTTCTAAATTTTTAAATTCTATGCTTCTACAATTGCCACTTTTATCTTCTATACAATTTGGATTATGTAAGTTAGAAACATTAAGTTTGTTCTTTAACTGTAAATGTGGTGTAGATGGGTATCAACATTTTGCCCATGCACACACCCAGTGCTCTTACATCACTAATTCCATAAGTGGTTCAGGAACTTGCCAACCACTTATCTGTATAGGTGAAATAATAGGCTGTCTTGAAACACTGAATTTCTGACTAGGTTATTCTTTGCCTTTGTATTTAAGTATTCAACTGATTATTGCAGAAACCTCCATGTACAAATTTCAAAAGCTTTTAGGGATTCCCTGATGACACTTGCTGTGTCTAGTTCAAGTTTTATGTATGTCAATTGTGTAGATTAACATTCCTGCTTCAGAAGTGATCATACTATGCATGAATAAGACATTTATTGTTAATAGAAATAGTTCTTGCAGAAACAGTCAGGTGGGATGGTATTTTGTGTGCCACTGTCTTTATGTCATTGCATGAATTTTCTGAGTTTGACTTTTCCAATTGCCTCCATCGCCATGCTGGAGGAGAATGACTGAGTGTCTAGGTGGAGCTTAGCTGCCTACTGGGATTAACCCACAACAACAATTTTTTTACTTTTTATTATGTTCTGCGTATCTGCGCAAGACATTTGTTTCCTATATATGTCCTGTATGTGCCCTGTATCTGTCTTATATGTGAACACAATGGAAACACAATGATCAAAAGTGGAAAAATTGTCATAATATACATTGAACTGGGGCATTTCTGTCACTGAATTGTCTCAGGGGTTTGTAACATGATTTATTAAATTGCATTTCTAGTTGTGCAAGTGTTTGCAAACATTTGTCTGTGTTCATTTGATTCTGAAGTGAAAGGGCTAGAGAGTGTGTTAGATAGCATAAGTAAGGTGACCTGGCTTTCTGAACACAAGTAACATCTGTGAGCATTTAAGAATTGCAGTAATCGGAGTGATGATTCAATTTTTTTCGCACTTTTGGTATTTCCCTTCAGGTTGTGAGCTTATTCAAGTGATTTTACAAGTACTTTATTGTTCTCCAGGTTCAGATAGTTGCTAAACTGCTAACTGCAGCTTTACATTTAAAACACTTGTTATAACTCCCTGCGGAGTAGTAAAACATTATGTCTTACTCCCATTTGAGCTTACTGAAGAATACCTTTAACACTTTTGTTATTGCTACTAATTGAACCAATATGTTTAAGTATGTCCAAAACAAATGCAATCACTTTTTAATTAGAAAAGAGGTTGGAGGAACTCTCCGTAACAAATGACTATGATAATTTTCCTTTTTTTGAGAATATGCACAGAATGAACAACAATTTTGCCACAAAGAGTTTACAGATTTACTGAGAAAAATTCAGAAAATCCCATACTTCTGACTCAGGAATAAGCACTAATACTATCTTGCATCTCTTTAAGATAGTACTAGTGTTCTCAGTACTCTTTGGCTTCCAATATTGCCACAAAAGTTAGTTTCAAACAAGTCTAGTCAGCTGGAAAGACATTACCACCTCACACTGTCTGATTTCTACAGAAACTATGTTGTGAAAACAAGCCAGGAACACAGACAAAATGCAAGACAATGGAGATTTAAAGGATAAAAACACACTGGTGGGGAGAAAAAAAAACCCAGAAAGTGTTAACTTGAAAAATATTGCAACCATTAGTCTGTTGTTACAAATTCTTTTACACACATGAATGTCTGCCATAGGTTTTTATTCAAATCCATTGAAATGGTACTATTTTTCACTTTATTTTTCACAACTTCAGGAAATTCATGAATCAATGAATCAAGATCATATCTTCTTAATAAATACATTTTTCTTTATATAGTTAAATCTATGTTGATTTGCTAGCTGAGCAATCTTCAAGCATAGAGTGGTAGGTCATGATGAATAGTTACATCTTTATTTGTGCCATTCCTTCTACCTCCTGACACTAATATTAAAGATCATTTGAAAAAGAAAGAACAATAATCTTGTTAATAAAAATACATTTCTTTTTGGCTGCAGGTACTGTTCAGATAAAAAGTCTCAGAAATATCTGAGTATTGCAAAATTACTTTCTATCTCTGTCCTTAGCAGTTAAAATAAAGATACAAAGAAAAGTTTGTCATATTTACAGTGTAGTTAGTGGAGCTTGTGGTCATCTTACTCTTTAATCTGAGTCAAATTTAACACAGATTCAATTTTAAGCTGTATATCTGAATTTAAGATTTGAACCACAAAACTAACTAACTAAATGACTAACTAATCAAAAAGTTTTAGAAAAAGGGAAGGAGTGGAAAAACCCAGATTGCTTAAAGAACAAAGTTGGCACTTTCAGTCCCTGAGGGCTGATTAACGAATTTGTCTTTGCATTGATAGTGATAAAGGACAAGATGAAGAGTAGTTGGCCATTCCTGAAAAATTTACACCTTACAAAAATTCAAAGGCTTTTATACTGTCAGTCCATTGGCAATTTTGTCAGACACTATATCATCTCCTATATAGCTGTCAGACTTGAATGCTTTAAAACCCTTGTAACACAACAGTCAACCCACCTAAATGAAAATTCTGCAGATTAGGTGCTTAAGGTAAATGGGTTATCTAAAATTCTTCATGTAGTGAGTGTGATAGGCTCCTCTAGAAAGCATTTTTTCCTTCAAAATTTATTGGTGGATATTTTTTGTTAACGCCAATTAAATGTAGTGGATCTTCTTGTTACAAGCCAGTTAGGCAACTGGAATATTTCACTGTTAATATTATGGATAAAGTTTAATATTAGGTTGCGATACTAAAAATGTCAATGATATTTGAGAAAATTTTATATTGAAAACAAAAGATAATCTATTAAAGAGAAAGAATATGCCTATATGGACATTCAGCAGACATCATTTGGCATAGCTGGGAACTTGTACTATCACACTGAAAAAATGGAAAGAGACATAACTAAGCTGAATCTGAACAACACCTTTTGAAACCTTCATCCTCCATGACTAATGTAGAAGCCCTGGATGACCGGGTTTTCACTAAATCATCTCCTCTACATGCCTAAATTTGGATAGAAATAACAGGTCTGTCATCTCCATGATTTAACCTTGAAATATACCAATATCTCTTATGCATTAAACAGCCTAACAGAGTACGAACAGACGTTCAATAATAATTCATAACTATTTTGCTGTATAATATTTAAGATCTTAACTGGATTGAAAGACAAAAACATTTGACCAGGTCTGAGCTATACTGACTATCATCTTGCTAAATTGTGTCCTTGAAATCGGTGTGATCACCCTGTGAGTAAAGAATGATTACTCAGCATGTGCAGCGTAATGGAATATGACTCATAATATATTCTCACGAAAAACCCAGGTATTAAACAAGGTACATTAAATAACAGTAACACTCAAAATGTCCTTTTAAAATCAGCTTTGTTGACTGACAGATTACTCTGTGTTGCAGTGTTGAGGATAAAAGGGTAATTTCAAACATATAACTGAAGTCTTGCTTATGTTTCCTGTTAGCTTCAAATTCTCATATTCATCCTGCTATAATCTCCTGCTTTACCATACAGAGTATGAAAAGTAATTTTATTTATTCATATTTTCGTGCAAAGCGATAATTTATTTCCTTTCTTTTCTCATCCGCCATGTTCTTGCATTCCTATCCTCTCCTAGTTGCAAGTGTCACTTACTTAAAATACAAAAATGTCACTCTATTCTTTACAAAATCAAGCCAATTTAGTCTACCTTATTCTCCTCCCAGCTGCAGGCAAATCCTAAATACCGGTGGCACTGAATATTTAGTATAAATCTGTATACCTATCCCCTCTCCAGTTGCAGTCTCCATCAATTTGTAACTGTAATGATAAGAGACCGAGGGAATCTGGAAGGGCAGGAGTGGAGATAAGTGACCAAAGACAATGTGCAAGGATCAAAAGAAAAGGGTAGCTTTGCAGCTGGAAGAATGAGATTTGTGTGGTGTCGGTGAAGGTCAGTGAGTGAAGGTCATTGAAGGTCAATGGCCGAACTACTAGATATAGAATCTATTTATACGTATTTTCTTCTTTAGCATCGGAAATAAGCAATTATATGAGAAGTGACAGGAATGTTACTTAATAAAGAAACTGTTTTGTATTATCCCCCAGTTAACAGAAATTTCACTTGAGGATGCAATAGTAAATAGCTTTGTTGTTCAAGAAGCAAAGAAGTGAAAATATTTTGCTTTAGGAAAATGTGCTTACTTCCATGCTTTTTACCTTGAAGCATAGTCATACCAGTAACATATACCCAGTACAATGCATATAGTACATATTCTCTGCATGAGGCCTACTGTTCACCTGGTGACTTGGAGAGGGAAGGACAGCTTTGTAGTAGTGCAACACTAGTAATAGCAAAGCAGAATAGGCAGTGTGTGGGTACAAAATAGAGAGGGAAAGGATGTCATGTCAGGAAGTGTAATAACTGGGACTTTTTTCTGATTTGCTTTTTTTTTTTGTAAAATGACTTTAGAAGAATGACCTTAGAAGACTCTTGTTACCTTCTCTGTCTCCATTAACCCACCTTCATCTCTTTGCTTCATTTAACTAAAATGTCTTTGTGTAACGATAAATAAAGATATGCTTCATCTCACCTAATTTCAGAACCTTGGAGAGAAATAGAACCTCAATAGACACTTCAGCTGTCCCATGTCAATTACCCACCTCAGCTAAGAGAATTGTTCATGAGAAATTCGTGTTTCCTCTCCTTGAGCACATGTGACTAGCTTGGATCCAGGCATCTACTGACATTAGATCATTGAACTTTACCTCATATCTATATTGATTCCTATTTGTTCTATTTTAGCTGGTTTGTATAAGAAAAATATTGCACCTTGAAGCTTGAGAACAGATTTAGATAAATCTCGATTTCTAGACAATTATGTGAAGCATTACATCTTTCCTATAGAAATGAATATTGCAAAGGCTCCCTATGGATTGTGTTGTAGAATAACACATGAACATGTTTAGAAGTCTACCTAGCTTAGAAGGACAACATTTTGCTTCCCATTTGCTGCATCAATCATTTTTATGCCATTATTTTTCCTCGTTAAAAGTGGAAACCGAATACTTTTTTCTTCAGTACATCAGTGGTTATAATGTCCCTGTTTGCAGCTGTCTCAGCTGTCTGCTAAGATGCTTTTAATCTGAGGGGTCCTTATATATCATTATATTTATATATATATTTTACTCAAATGCTTAGAAATACATTAACATTTTTCATAAAAAGAGAAAATAACTTCTAAGGACAGCTCTACAAAGCTTTAGTTTTCACAGTTAATCTGCATGTTTTTCTGCAAATTTGCCATGCCATTTTACTTCTCTTCATTTACCTTGCAAACAAACGATTTACGTACTCACTCTGAAAGTAATGCCTCCTATTTATTTCCATGGAAACTACAACAGATAGAAAGAGCACAATAACACTATTTGATAGAGCAAATTCTNATCAATGACACACTTCCCCTTCATCCATACTTCTATGTTAGATGCTGTTTTTGCAGACTAAGGAGGTTGCTGAGGTGTCTGGTGGTCTGTTCAATGCATTTGAATATTGCATTTATTGATACAATTATTGAAGATTTTAGTTAATCTCTTTATCTTGGCTGGTATTTATCATGATCATTTTATCATGAATATTGGTTGTGAGCATTTAAGGAAGTTAGTCTATAGATTTATTTTACTTTTGTGGGCAGAATCCTTTACTGTCACCCACTTACCAGCTGTGTTTCATTCTATTATACATCTAACTCAAGGGATGGTAAGTAAAACACAGAACAAATGATTTTGTTAACAAAATGTAGAGGAGATAAAGCAGCTGCTAAAGTTTATGAAAGAGGAAAATAAATGAAAAACTATGCTTAACTTACTTGCTTTAATGTTAAGATGAGAAACAACCACCTTTTTCTTTTTTTTTCGTATTTAGATGATTTATGATAAGTTGCCCAGGCAAGGTGATTGTTAGGGATTTTCTATTTTTGCTTATCATTCTCCTCATACTGCATTATTAGAGAGTTCTGTGTCTTGGTGATATATATTAGCTTTTATAGCCAATCTCTCCTTTGAAATTCTCCAAGGCTCCAGACATATAATCTCTTTCCCAAAACGTTTTTTAAGCCTTCTAAAAGAGGCAAACAGCTTGTCATGTCTCTTAATCCAAAGAAGTGGATTATTCACATCCTTGGAAATGCTAATGTGTATTTGATAAATCAGACGTCATTTCGTATACTTGCTACCTAATAAACAACTTTGCCTTAGTGAGAGCTAAATCCTTCCTCTACCAGCTTTGGTAACTTGCATACATTTGATTGTAAGGTGTCATTTGAATAAAAAATTATGTTTATAACATTCTGTATTTTTTTATCACTCTGAACTTAAATGTACATATAAAGATCTAAAGTAGAAAAATGTGTGTGCCTTATTGGTTCTTGAATGATGTCAAATGAGACAACTGGCTTGTCTCCTATGACAATGGGTGTTCATAACTGACCCTTGTTATCTGCCTCCGAAACAATATTCTTATAGTAGAAACTAAAATTGGTTGCCTAGAGAGACACAATAGTCTCACAATACTGAATGTATTAGCTGTAAAATAGCAAATGAAATTCAATGTGGGTAAGTGGAAAGAAATGCACATGGGGAAAAATATGTGCATAATGATAGCTTTTAAATTACTTAAAAACACTCAAAAAAAAAAGAACTTATTAGATAGTTCTCTGAAATGCTCAGCACATGCTTCACCACGGTTAGAGAAGCAAACAGATTGCTTAGGACTATTTGAAAAGGAGTGGAAGGAAAATAGAACAATAATTATGCAAGTGAAAAACCATGGCATGCCTTTCACTTAAAAACTTCTGTAGGTTCTAGTCCTACTTTATCAGAAAGAACTAAAAAAGGTACAGAGAAGTTTATCAAAGTTTAAGAAAGATATGAAGCAACTTTCTTATTAAACTGCGAAACTCATTGCCACATGGTGCTTTAACGTCTGGAGTGTAAATGAGACATAACTACCTCGAAGTCTACAGACTGGAGACAGCTGAAGGGAAAGATGATCCTAGAATCATAGAACCACAGAAACACAAGGTTGGAAAGGATCTACAAGATCATCTAGTCCAACCGTCCTCCTATCACCATTACTACCCGCTAAGCTACTAAATCATATCTCGTATCACCTCATCCGGATGCTTCTTGAACAGCGCCAGGGACAGTGACTCCACCACCTCCCTAGGCAGGCCATTCCAGTGCCTGACCACTCTTTCAGAGAAAAAGTTTTTCCTTGTATCTAATCTAAATTTACTCTGGTGCAACTTACGGCCATTCCCTCTTGTCCTGCCATTAGTTATCTGGGAGAAGAGGTCAACCCCCTCCTCGTCACAATCTCCCTTCAGGAAGTTGTGGAATGCAATGAGGTCTCCCCTGAGCCTCCTTTTCTCCAGACTAAACAATCCCAGTTCCCTCAGCCGCTCCTCATAAGACTTGTGCTCTAGACCCCTCACCAGTTTTGTTGCCCTTCTCCGGACATACTCCAGGGCCTCGATGTCTTTCTTGTAGTGAGGGGCCCAAAGCTGAACACAGTACTCAAGGTGCGGCCTCACCAGAGCTGAGTACAGGGGGATGATCACCTCCCTGCTCCTGCTGGCTACACTGTTTCTAATACAGCTTGCCATTGGCCTTCTTGGCCACCTGGGCACACTGTCGGTTCACGTTCAGCTGAGCATCAACCAACACCCTCAGGTCCTTTTCCTCTTCACAGTCTTCGAGCCACTCTGCCCCAAGCCTATAGCATTGCATGGGGTTATTGTGGCCAAAGTGCAGGACGTGGCACTTGGCCTTGTTGAACCTCATCCCGTTGGCCTCAGCCCAGCTACCCAGCTTATCCAGATCCCTCTGAAGGGCCTCCCTACCCTCAGGCAGATCAACACTACCTCCCAACTTGGTGTCATCAAAGTCATCATGATGAAAGTTTATAAGAGCATTTATTGTGTGGAGAAGGTGAACTGGGAACAATTTGTCACTGTTTCAACATTATTAAACTGTGAATCTCATTGCCACAGGTTTCAAGGAGGTCAAATTATAAATGGGTTAAAAAAAAATTGTAGAACATTTGTAGAACATTCGAGAACATTTCACATTATAGTTCAAGCACAATCTCTGGCTTAAGGTACTAAATTACTCTCTTCTAGAAACAATCACTTTGTACAAGCCATGTTTCCTGTACAGTTCTCTGGGAATCCTCATCTACCACTGTCAGAGAGAGAATATTGAGATGGACTTACATGCTGCTTTTATGTTCCAAATCATTTCAGAGATTTGGGATCCACAGCTACTCTTCCATGTATTTATATATTCTCAGATCAGGGAAGTGTGCAGATCAGAGACCTGCACATACTGTTTCTCAATGTATATTCTTTGCCATTCAGCATGTTTAGAAGATGACATTGGCCCTTTTTCCCCTGCTGTGCAGCACAGATCATAGAAAATGTTACACTTAATAAATGGAATATCTTGGCTTACTCTGAAGACTTTTGTTATTTTTCTTATACAGAAACATTTTTTTTGTTTTTAATGTCTGACAGATTTTGCAGAAGCTTAGATAATGAATCACTGTTGCTTATCTACAGCTTTTGTTAATAAAGTCTTTGTGAGTTGACAGACATTTTTTTAATAATTTGGAATCAGGAGAAAGCAGAAAATGTCATTAGGAAAATAGGAGATTTTATTTCCAGGCATGTACCTGCCGTTGGATATAGTTTTGACGTTTAGCCATTGTCACTTTGTCTCCGAAAGTTTGGTAAGGTAAGGTAAGGTGTGATTCATAGAATCATAGAATTGAATGATTCTATGAATCATTCAGGCATATGATATTAAAATCTTTAAAAGAAAAAAAGCCATATAATGTTAAAATTAAATTATTATTGTATTATTATAACATTGGGCACATTATTTCAGGACCTCATAGACCACACAGTCCGTAACTAAAAAAAATATACATCAAAACATATGAGGAACATGGTATGTTGGCTCAAAACGAATGTCTGAAGTTCTGCAGTACACTGCATTTTAAGAATGATGCAAGAAATTCTAAAAAGTGGAAATGGCAGGACAAGTTCTGGCAATTATATCAACAAACACAATGGTGTTACAGGTCACAGTGAAATAAAATATTTCTACTATCTGTCTCTGTTATTGTTAGGCTGATATTACTTTAACTGCTAATATTCATAGTATTTGTGACTTAAATGTAATTTAATGAGATAAAGTGCCAGAAAAAATCTGAGTTGTGTTGCAGATCATGATTGATATGATGTTCATTTCATTTAAATACATTTGTATGTGAGCAGACATAGACATCCAAATATACTTATTATAGCACCAGCAGTATGACAGTCATCATTCCTTAAAATCTCTATTACTAGTCTGTAAGTGGATTGTTAAACTTTGGCTCAAGGACACAATAACCCTCACATCAACATAATTTAATCATCAACATAAGCCCACGGAAAGTTAAATTTGATGCAATTCTCTCCTATGTCATATATTTCACAACTATAGATATTCCAAATTTGTCATTTTAAAAAAATATTTATATTATGTCTTCATGGGCATAAATGTTAAGCATTTGTATACACTTACTTTTTTACGGAAATGACATTATCTCATTTTTATTCTATATGTTTTGAGAATGATGTTTTTATTCTCCTGCAAAATATTTTCGGATATGTAAATTTCAAGAAATTAACATATGTACCTTTCTGGACTTTGACAATAGACTACTTTAAGTGACACAAGTGTTCACTGGGATCCTGTTGACGAGAGTACATAATGTACAATTTGGCCTACAAAATCCTATTAACATTTTCTTACAAAGACAAATGGCCTGACTGAATCTCATAAGTATCTTTTTGCTTTAGACAAGAATCTGTCCCAAAGATTTTCTCTAACATAGTGTAAGCAAGGGGTATAGAGTAGTATCAGCACATAGAAGACAGATCGTAGAATCATAGAATCACAGAATGGGTCAGGTTGGAAGGGACCTTAGAGATCACCTTGTTCCAACCCCTCTGCCATGGGCAAGGACATCTCCCACTAGACCAGATTGCCCAAAGACCCATCCAGCCTGGCCTTGAATAATTCCAGGGAAGGAGCGTCCACAACTTCTCTGGGCAACCTGTTCCAGTGTTTCACCACCCTCACAGTGAAGAATTTCCTCCTTATATCTAGTCTAAATCTACCCTCTTCCAGTTTTTAACCGTTACCCCTTGTCCTGTCATTACCTATCCTTGTAAAAAGTCAAGATCAAGGATAGCACAACAGCCCACTAATGTGGAGGAAGATTATCACTGCTGTGAACTTTATAGGGCAACTCTAACCAATACTGGAACATTGCTTCATTTTATGGAGATGACTGAGGCATATAGCAGCATTCCCAGCACATCATCTTTCCTATTTGTACTATGCCAGTAGTACTGAAATAGTTGTGTACAGGCAATAAACAGCCTCCTTGTATGGCTGAATAGACCATGCTGAGCAGGTTAGCACCGGAAATCTTTGCCTTACTGAGTTGATAAATACCAAATTAAATGAAGAGAGAAATTGGGGCCAGTATCTCTTGTGACACTCCATCTGGTTCAGATGACAAAAAAAGAAACTACGGTTTTATGTTACCCATTATAGGTTTTTCTATACTAGGCAAAAAGCAACTTCATTTCTTTGAATTGTAGCATAGTGTAAACTCATCCTATTCTTTCAAACATCTCTTTAAAATCACCTATTCTTTGTCTAACAGTGATATTACCATAGCTTCCATCATAAACACTAAATTCAGTTTTAATATGACTAATCAGTAAAGAGATAAAACACAGATACACATATTTAGCTTTTTTCCAGGCTCTCCTACGTTTTCTTTCCACAGAGTGATTGCTTGACCTCTTATGATTTCATTAAATCCTTAAAAACAGCTTGGCCCGTCATCACTGATGGAGGGGCCTTATATGAGTTTGATTTTGATTGTGCATGTGACTGTGGAAACAAGGTATAACAATGGAATTATCTCATTGACAAAATCTGGTTTCTGTTAGGTAAAAAGCTAGTCCATTCAAATTCCGATTATAAACCTCACTTTAAAAATACAGTTTATGATCTTAAAATATACTCGTTATCCTGAATGCCTCTTTGAATTTTAAGAGATATAACAGTGCATTTGGATAGAATCTTATTGCAGTGTTGACAAGATTCATGAGTGGTATTTATGAGGGAGGTTTTTTGTTAATATTATCTCAATATTTATTGTTCAGATTTTTTACTACAGGTGATATGAAAAAGAAACTGCTGATTTTTCTTTTTTTTTTTTGTGTACTGTAAAAGTTTCTTGGCCAAATGATGTATATTCAATTAACTGAATTAATCTTCTTGTTATATATTCAGATCTTGTAAGTCTTGGAGTTATCATTTTAATCACAAGAGTCCTGCATGACTGAGAAAGAAAAAGTCATATTGACTAAAATGTTTGGAGTCTAGTTAACATATATTTATTTCTAGCACCCTACACACACTTGTCTGATACAAAATCTTTGTTAAAATGTCAACAATGGAGCTTGTTCAGGTAAAGTATAAACCTAAACATTTTTGAGACATTTAATATGGTATTTCTGCAAAGGCAAGGAAGAATAAATTCTACTTTCTTTCATTTATAAATAGGAAAAAAGGTAGGAATTATGTTTTTAATAATAAGAAGAGATTCTTACTGTCACCAGAGATACCCATGATGAGCATGGCTCCATTAGTTTGATGTCATAGTGTATCAGGCTACACAATAGATATTGAAGGAGGTACTGAAGCAACTGCATGAACAGAAAACGGGACAAAACACATTAGATTTCCAGGATAGGAGTGCCAAACTAATCTTCTATATTTATTTGGCTAAGTACCTGTACTTCTAGGATATGAAAATAGAAAAAAATATTTATATATAGTGTTGTAAGAAAACAGTTTAATTAGAGATGATGATTGGTAGAAAAATTTGCTAAATGTGTGTGAAACTTGCATAGACAAGAACATACTGGCTCATGGTGAAATGAGGGCATAAAATAAGGAAATATGAGTAGTACATCCATCAGCTTGTGTTGTTAACACAATAACTGCTTTGCACTACTGACACAAGTTCAAGGACACTGTCAATACAGAAGGACTGGATTACTGTATAAGAAAAGTTACATGCTCTTGAGATAGTAGAAATTAGTAGTGATTCATAAAGAAAAATTAAAACCCATGACTTTCTGCATTTCTCTGTGAGATCAGTCAGCAGAAGCAGCACAGAGAGTCAGTCAACTAGGTATATTAAGTAGTCACAAACTACTTATGAAATGCCAACACAGTGTGATTCTGAAAAATTCCTTTTATCTGAAGTTACTTCAGGAAGGATGTTCTAGCATACATGAGACTTTATAATTCCTTTTTAAAAGACCACACTGAAGTTTCACCAGGAATAATGTACACATTGTACACGTGTCCAAGGCAGATAAATTTGGAATGCAGATACAAAGAAAGGGGAACAACTGTATCAGAGAAGATAATCTAATGTAGGCTAAATTAGTTTCATCATGTTTAGCAAAACAGGAACTGTGAAAGGACAAGACTACTACCTGTAAATGTGCAAAGAAATAAACATTACTTAAGCTGAACAGAGATGTTAGTGCAAGAACAAACAAGGATAGCTCATCATGAATAAATTTAAGTTGAAATTTGAAAACAAAAGTCTAACTATCACAGAGCTGATTTCTGAAAAGTATTCCCTATAAAGGAACACAAAGCACCACTTAGAGGTAGATTGCAGATTGATGATTGTAAACTTAATCTGAGTTAACAGTGTAAAGTTGAAAGCTAAAATGGCTAGCCATAACCTGGGTGCATTGAGCACAGTTTAACTAACTAATTGAAAGAAGAGATTGCCTCAATATACTGAGTGTTTTTGTGGCCTTTCTTTGATTACTCTATGCAGCTTTGGGCTCCATGACATAAGAAGGATTTAAAAACATTAGAATGTGTCCAAAGGAGGACAACAACGATGGTGAAAGGATTAGAGGGCAAGACACATGAAGAGAGGCTGAAGTCACTTGGTTTGTTCAGCCTAGGGGACTGAGGGAGGACCTCATGGCAGCCTACGGCTTTCTAATGATAGGGAAACTAGAGAGGGTGATGCTGATGTCTCTGATGACATGAGGAAACAGGTTAAAGCTGCCTCAGGGGACATTCAGATTGGAAATTAGGAAAAAGTTCTTCACTGAGAGGGTTGTCAAGCACTGGAACAAAGTCCCCAGGGAAGTGCTCATGTTCGCAAGACTGTCAGTGTCCAAGTGTATGGACAATGGTCTTAGATATGTGCTTTGACCCTTAGTATGTCCTGTGTAGAGTCAGAAGCTGGACTTGATGATCCTCACTGGGTACCTTCCAACCAAGAATATTCTATGATTCCATTGTGTTTAACTCAATGGAAAAAGGCCCAATTCTCAAACATATTCTATAAATTCACAAAGTCAGGTTAATAAAAATATTTTAAATAAGATCAAGATAAGCTACTTTGAATGACCCTAAGTTAACAAGTTATAAGAGCGTGGATATCCTCACCATAGTAAGAAGCTGCTCCTTACCACTGGTAAATGTGAGCTAACTTGCTCTCCTTCCGTGGAATGTAACTTGGTTTTTGTCACCCTCAATACAGAAGGAGTGAGTCTGTCAGTTGGATGGTCACTCGCTCACTCACTCACTGTGCCTGACTACATACAAGCTCACTACATCGACAGTCAAAACAAAGTGAGCTAGCTTTTCATTTAGAGAAAGAGGATTTTGCTGCAAGGAATCAGTGGATCAGCTTTGAGTGACATCTGAACAGAAGATGCTGCAATTTACCATTCCAGGATAACTTCCTAACGGGCAAATCTAAAATAACCTCTGGAATTTACATACTTGTAGACACAAAAATGCCATGTTGCATTTGGACAACTTTGGTATCTGTCACCTCATAATTGCCTTCAGTAGTACATTACTGGACTGAATGATCAGAGAGGTTCATATTCATATGTGATTCAGGACGTTAAACAACTGAAGCTGTGCATCACCCAGCTCTTCCCATTCTGAACTAAATTCTTTTTTAGAAGAATAAAGTTCTTCAGATGTCTTTGCCTGTTGTTGCTGATTTTTTTCTGAAATGACTGTCGAAGGACATGATTACTCTCTGTCTGAATCAGCATATAGTGATTAGGTGCATAGGAAATAGAATTTTTTAAACATTAAGGGCCAACATTTTGTGGTGAAAACTGTGACTATAACCCTGCTATTCAACTCAGAGAAAAGCCTGCAATATTTCTTTCCTGTGTCATTCCTAAGGCAAGCTTCCCATTCAGAGGTTATACCCTATATCTGATGTTCAATGGAATAGAAAATGATCTCAGTAAGAAATTTTACACCATAGACAACAAACGGTACTTGTATGCATTTGCATTTGTTCATTAGTGAATTCAAATAGGACCTTGTGAGTAAAATGCAAAGGATATGAGCTGCTGAAACAAGACTATAACTGTCAGGGTGCTTATTACATTACTCTAGTTCATTTTATTTCTTTCATCTGAAAGCTAATGACAGGGACCACCCAGTCCACCTCCATGCCAGAGACCATATATATCCAAGCATCAAATGATTTAACCAAAAAGAGAAAAACTCAGTTGGAAAAAAGAACAAATGGCTGTCAGAACAAATGGCAAATATCAGAGACGTCAACGCCAACATCTTCTCTAGCAAAAGCAGGGAAGACCAAATTTCTTAATGTAGACCGTTCTGAGGAAATTAATAAAAATAATTTAATAATTATCCCACTGAAATAAAGGAGGGCTCAAATCCATTTAATTCCCATTCACCCTTCAATACTTTTTGTAGACAACCTTTCTGTGAGATTCCCACATCTCACAAGACTGTGTCTTGACAGGCTTTCAATCTAAAGTTTTCAGAATTTTTACTTAAAGGAATGATTTAGAAGATCACCTTGCTGAAGAGCGTTTCCCTAGTGATTAATGACATTCTTCCTTCATTAGTCAGTTCCTTCTGTTACCCAGAAGATTATCTGTTTTTGTCTGATAATCCTAGGTGGAGGGGAAACTCAATGAATATATGCTATAATAAGATATTTTTCTTTGGGACTTTGTAGTAGATGGAAGATGCCTAGCAAGTTTTTAATTTTCACTTCCACTCAAATCATCACACCTCCACAGTCAATATTCTGTTCCTTCAGAGTCCCAGTTTTTTATTTCTCCTTTCCTGTTATTACTTTTTTTTCTTTTTTCTTCTATTTTACTTTCTTAGGATGATACAAAGACATCTCAAAAGTTTGGACTGTGGAATGCTATCAAGCAAAGTTTTCCTGAAAAATTTAGTGAATAAATATTTATTTTAGAACACTCAAAAACTGACAATCTGTTGATCACATTTCTTGACCTCATGGATGACTGATGGTCTGCAATACAGTGAAGGAAGCAATGCCTTAGATGATTTATCCAGCTCTTGTCCCTAGGCACCAAGGTCTTATTTATTTATTTATGGCTCATATTTCTGGTTCCCCATGGTTTATCAAGAATCTTTGATATTTTGGAGGAGTAATGAAGACTTTGTGATCCTTCTTTCCCACTGGAATTTTTAATTCAATTGCACACGAGAAAGTATTACTCTCAGAGCAGATGTATCCTGGGAAAATCATCTTTGAGATTCCCCTCTGTAAACAATAATTCCACAGGGATAGTGATCTGATCCTAACACTGCAGATAAAACACGGTGTATTATTTATGTGAATATATTCTCTCTTTTCCAACACGTTTAACTCATTTTTTGAAAAGTGAGCATGAACATGTTATTTCCCATTCTCTAAATACAAAACTGAACTCAAGAAGGTAAGAGATAAAGGTGCAGTATTTTCCTAGGAAGAATGACCTGTTGATATTGTTGTGTGCTGATGAAACCTGATTGTAAATTGAAATGCATCTGTCCCCCTATGTGGTAATTTCATAGTAAACTAGCTAGCAGTGAAAAGCGAGTGCTTATTTTCAGTAGCATTGCCAGTATTACCACACTACCTTAATTGGGCACAGGAAGAAGTGGTGCATACTTCTTCCTCATGCAACTCCCATCTATATCTTTCATTTTAGATCCTTTGAGCTGATACAGATTGAATAATTGAGAGCTCCCTCAAACAAAACTGTGTCAGAAAGTGTCAATGTAAATCCCACGCAATATCTGCACTCCTAGAAATAAGATATGTGCTGTTTGCTTGATGGTTGTAGTGTCTGGCCTACTATCTCTTGATTGCTGAGATATGAAATCAAATAAATTGGAATTATTGAAATTTTCACAAGATACATAATTAATTTTAAGAAAGGAAGTGCATCCCTCTTGTTTTGGCTTTGTGTCCATTTTCTCGTGTATCAGGAGTATGTTTTTGCCATTACAGCATCTGTAGTTTCAAAATACTATGCCAGATAAGTACTATAACTATAGGGCTCCATAGAGAGAAAGTGGGCATACTGCAAAGGGAACCATTCTGTCAAATAAATGCTTTCAAAATAAAGATAACTCTTTACAGATGTAACATATATTTTTAGGCATACGGGAACATTGCATCACAGATTTTTCTAATGGGCCCAAAAAATGTATCAGTTTATGTTATGTTCATACCAAGGCCTTTCTGATCTCTCAAATTATTTCGTCTGTTCTGTAATCCTGAATGAGTGGGTTTATTTTTGGAAGATGAACCCTCCCTTCACATAAAATTAAGCAAGGAGACTTCATCAGTGAAATCCATAAGGTATTAGCTTGAGTCTTAACTTCATGCCAAGTTCTGGGTATGGAAGTCGCAAATGAGCATGAAATATATGGATATCCAGAAAAAATGCAGTGGTTCAGAGGGTGTTCACATCAGTTATTGTACTGAGGAAGTACTACACAAATCCACCAGAAAATTCTTAAGTTTGACAAAACTTTGGAGTTTGAAACAGTTTTCTTTACTTGTGTACATTATTCATGACTTGGAATTAGCATGTTCCAACACAGATTTCTGTCCTCAGCAATCTGTTCTTTGTTGTCCTTCTAGCATAGATAGTTTCAGTCTGTGCCTACTAGATTACTCACCTCAGGATATCTAGGTCTAGCGCTGAATTAGAAGGAACCTAAAGTACGTTAGGTGCTCAAAAGCTGCTAAACCACTCCAGGAAGGAGAATTTGGTCACCTGCAATAGGAATCAAATTAAATTTCCTAGTAAAAATGTAGACCTGCAGAAATCTGAGTCATTGGAGCAAATGTGTACACATACAGTGTAGACTCTTCACGTTCGATGAAGAGAATTCTAGTATGCTCGATAAAGAGGTTTGAATGACCTGCAAATGTTAATACTGTAGATCCAAATTATGTAGCTGGCCCTGAAAGTAATGCCTCCTATTTATTTCCATGGAAACTACAATAGATACAAACAGCACAATAATGCTGTTTGATAGAGCAAATTCTCAGCTACAAAACAGTCTTTTCAGTGTAGTCACTACCAGTAGCTATGCATTTTCAACACCAATGAAAAAGAGCCTGCATGCTGCGCTCATAAAAATCTTCATGACCATCTTTCACATCACTGTCTTTCACATTGCTGTCACCACTGATGAAATGCACCACTCACTGCATCATTGTGCTCACATCCACTCTTTGGTTTCCATGAATGTTGAGTGAACATCGATGACTGTCTATGGGTGCCATTTTTTCCACATAGAGGAATTCAGTGATGCACATTTTCTTCACCCGCACTTCCATATTGGATGCCATTTTGTCATAACCTCTGCTGTCACCTATCGCATGGCAACAAAATGGAGCAGAATATTGGTGGAAAGGTTCAACCTCTGCTGCCATAGCACCAACATTTGCCTCTGACATTGCGAGCCAACATAATAAAATAGGTGGCATTACTTTTGGTGAAACCCTTGTATGTAAGGTGAAACCCTTATGGACACTGTAGGTATTAAGGGATCTAGAACATGAATCCTACATGGACTCTTGGACACTTGTTCTTAGGTTTATCATTGTTCTTAAAGATCTTTCATTTGGATTTTGGCTTCTAAATTCTGCTTAAAACATACTGTAGATACCAAAATGCTTTTTTTTTTTTTTT
>WBMW01003732.1:40108-69831 GCA_013396635.1 Penelope pileata
TTTTTTTTAGTAGCTTGTTTTTCATGGCTATTAGGGAATTGCTCAGGAGGAAACTTATACTATGCAATGGAGAAATGAGACATTTTCCAAGAATGTGACTTTTCGGACGAATTCCCATATCTTGATTTATGTTTCACTTTCTTCATTAGACTGAGAGAAGGAATTGAAGTATATTTTATTGGGCATAGAGAAAGGAAAATATTGCAAATCTCATTGAAAGTAAAATCTTCCCCTTAGATAGCCTGTTAATCTCATTACTTGCACGCTTCAACATGGGTTAAGCATTAAACAAGTGTAGCTTCTTGAAGGCAGTGTTCCTGGTTAAAATTAGCATTTTAAAAACCTGAATTTTGTTTAAATTCGAAGAGGTTTTAGGTAGTAAAATGTTCTTTACATTTCCAGAAACAAAAACCACCTATATTTCTAAGTCTCAGCTTGCTTCAGGCACCTTGGTGCTTAAGTTACCAGGTTTTCATCAAGTTTTTGTGTTTTAGTCTGTCTTGTGAATCTAGTGCCTTCTTCCTATCTTATACTTAACAATCCCAGAAAGCAACCTAAGACCACAGATTTTCCCCATTTTTATTATTTTGCTCACAGTTGGTTGCACTGATGCCAAATAAATAAAAGTGGTAACATATTGTAAAGAAGCAATTCATTGCAATGTTTGCAGCTTGTTACGCAACATTTCACATTACCTTAGAGAGTCATTTGAAATAAGTCCAGATGTACACCAGAAGAGTTCATTGATTGCTGCTTGTGGCCTACTGATCTGCTAGAGCTATTTATTTTTTGCACTAGTTTCTTCCGTGGTGCAATCTCTCCAGCTGCATCATTCAGCTACAGCACAGGTGACTGGTTGCAATGTCTCGTTTCTGTGTACAAGATCAGTGGGATGGAGAAGAGACTGCTTGATGAATGTACATAGCCCATACAGGTTTTGTGATATGACTGTAAGCATCGTGTAATCGTTTCTACTGGACCAGCACCCTAGCTAATTTTACGGTGCATATGTTGCAAACTGGGGTCAGGTCAGAGTTCACTGTAAAGGAAAAGGGAGGAAGAAGTTCATTTTTGCAGTTCTTCAATCATAGGAGCATTCTGTGCACAATCATTTCCCAAAACAAGTCGCTGATATTCTTATAGTCTTTATCTCTATTAGCATCAGTCCAGCTCATAGGCTAGCATGTCACTGTATTAGAAGATAATAAAAAATATCAAATCTTTTCTGCTAATAATCAGTATTCTAAATGCAGGGGAAGAAACATCAGATAGACACAAGCACCAGAATAAACCATACACAGCAGTACGACAGACAGTCCTGTTGCCATCTCTATTGCCTGACTTGTCAATGTTTTATTGAAGTCAATTGGATAAAAAAAAGGGTTTACTGAAAGACAACGAAGACAAGGTTTTGTGCAACTAGCTCCTCCAAACCAGCAGAGGGGAACATCAAGATGAGCACAGAGGTGTTCTCTTGAAAATTTTCCTGGATGGGACAATGAATGTGATTGTGGTCCAGTTCAGGAAAAATTACAGGCAAGACTGGAAACAGACTGATTACAGTGAAGGGAAATATTTTTAACACAGTGTCGAAGGTGAACAGAGATGGCAAATAGATGAAGAGATGGGTAACATTTGACGTTTGATGGAATAGAAACAAAATCTTTGTAGCAGCATCTCTGTGGTTATTAGTAGGGAGGACCGTCTTTTGTAGAATAAAAAGTCCTTTCAGATGTTGGAATGTAAGGTAGTAAGGGTTTTATCTCTGTGAATGAACAGGACAGGCTGTCTCTTAGATTTATCTCTCAGGGTCTAGGTCTTAAGGAAATCCTTGATAAAGAATGAGAGAATGGTTTTTGCCACGGCAGAGTGAGGATCCTGACCTGCAGTTCTCGATGAAAGGGGTAGCAAAAAATGTACTTCAATGGCAAGGAAAGATCTAATTCAGTTATAATGATCAGACATTTCTAGTATAAAGCTGGAGAAATGTCTAATATTTTGTTTTTGACTAAATAATAAGACAAAGAAATTGATAACACCTGTGCTGCCCCACCCCAACAAAAATGTCTACCCTATGGAGCTACTATGTCTTCCATATGCATTCCAGACGAAGACGTTAGGATAGATCAATTAGTAGATATATTTATGCTGACTTTTTTCAATTAAACTACCCTTATGCTTATATAGATGTTTTTTGCTTTGTTTTATCACACCAGTTTTAGACTGGAATTTTCAAGTGATCACATCACAATAGACAATCTAAAAATCTGACAAATAAGTTCCAAATGAAGGAATAGAGATTTTATGCCTGAAGTCCGTAACAATTATTTCCATACATTTTTTTAAAACCTGAATTATATCCAAAGAAAAATTAAACTGACAAATAATATCAGTAATCATTGCATTTGTTTGTTGAAATTCAACCTCATAGCTGTTTTTCCTGGTAAACAAGAATTTGCTAGTAAGAATGCATTTTGATCTTTATTCGAGAAACATACAATTTTCACAAGACAACCAATTAAGCCCTACTAAGATCAGTTGCTAAATATCAGCTGCCTGTATGCAATAACCTAGAAGTTGCCATTATACAAATAATAGGGGCTAAACAAAGAACACAGGCATTAATTTCTGAAGTGGAAGAAAAGAGCAAATTACATTTTAAGTTATCTGCACTTTGAAAAGCTTTGACTGAAGGATTTTCAAGCTTATGATAAAAAGGAAATTCATTCACTCATCTAATTTTTTTCTACTTTTCTGCATGGTAGTAATCAGATCTACGGAGACTGGTTAAAGCCAGCAAATAAAAAACGTATTTGACAAAGACAAATCCTCTCTGCTATGTAATAACTTGTGGGTAATTATGTTGTCTGGAAAAAATAATAGTTTAAAAATTCAGGTGTAATGACTTAGTAGACTGATATCTAGTATTATAATAGTCAAATTAATATTTAGGATTATTAAATGTAGTTATGCACTGTGTAGTAATATAAACTGATTTTATTATCTGCACTGAGTAGGATTTAAGGAAAATGGAGACACTGATGTGAAAGATGAATTTAACAATATGCTGTTAATTTATTATTAAACAAACAAACAAAACAAACAAAACAAACAAAAAAACAAAAAAAACAGGAATAGTAACACAAGATAGGATTTCCACACATAAACCTTGAATGAGAAAATCTTTAAAAATGTGTCAGATTGAAATAAATGAGTGGAAATATGTTTTCAAGAAAACTTTCGAGAAAACTCACTGCATCAAATGGCATATGGCAGTACCAAGGGATGCATGTATTTGTGTAAGACAAGGAACCAGACAACATACTTTTATCTGCCCATCTCTTACAACGAATGCACAGACCTGAATGGAGGACTGTAGCCTTGATGTAAGTACTCATTCTACTCTTGAAAGAAGCATGTATTTCAGCACTGGAAATGGGAGGTAAGTGAGGGTGATGGTGGGGTGCTGTGAAACATTAATATAAATGAGACTTTCAGTGTTGAAGTACATGGAAGTAGCCAAGACGTCAGAGCACAGATGAGAGAGAGAAAAGGCCACAAACATCTGCAGGTCTGGCCTCGCTTTGGCGAGTGGGTTGGACTCAATGATCTCTAGAGGCCCCTTCCAGCCCCTACAATTCTGTGATTCTATGTCATTAGTCAGCATGGAGAGGTGGAGGGAGGATCCTGGTGACAGATTTGTAGGCACGGGAGAAAAAGTGAGGAGAGGGGTGATGTGGCTATGAGCCCCTTCACTGCTGGGGAGATTCTCCCGACTGTCAGGAGCGTAGCAGGCTCCTGACAGTAGTCACTCCTCAGAGATCCAAAGAGGTGCCACAAGAAAAAAGCTGGTAAGAAAGATACAAAGGAAGCAGAGCCAGCTTAAGTTGTAGTTACAGGAGATGCTTGATGCTTATAACAAGATCAGTGTTCAGAAATTTTAAAAATTGAATTATACATGTGGCCTTTAGGATTCAAAAAACTCTGAAATTGCCACTGAAAGGTAACTGGGGAACTGCCCTCTGTGTGTGCATCTCTAGACAGGCTGGTTAAAATAGATCTGAGCTGCTGAAGGTGTCTCATCTGAAGGTGTCTCATTTAGTGGATTATTCAGGAAATTAAATGGGTTAAGTCACAGGTGCGAACCAACAAAAGGCATTCAGTGCTGCATGGAATCTGAAAATAAGGAATAAAATAAATGGAATTTGTTAACAAAACAAATACAGAAAAGGCTGCTGTAGTGATGAGTTTATTCAATCTATATCTAAATAGAGTCCTTGAGTACAGTTTTAATTTTTTTAATAATCTGCAGACTGTCCACATGAGGCTGTAATATTTGAGGACTATGCCAGAGGCTCACAGCAATCCCTCACTGACTGTATGAAGGCTGGCCTGTGGGATGCAGGCCACACACAGACCCAGTGGGGATGCTTCACAGCACCCAGCAATAGAGCAAATGGTATCCTTGCATGCACACGTATGCTACTCTGAACCAAATCCTCCAGGAATCGAATGGATCCTTACCACTTTAGCAGATCAGTGATAAGCCTGGGTGAGGGCACCAGGTGACCTTAACAAAATGTACTGTTTAAGCTTTTAGGAGAGCCAGATTTCTGTCTCTTGTATCTTGTGATCTTCCCTCAATGAAACACTAAATTTAATAACTTTTAAAAAACTTACTGAAGCAATGAAATGCACAATAAAAGACTCTTTCAACATTTAAGCATGCTATGGGACATGAGAGGTATTGTCTATGAAGTGTTTCTTTTATAAATTAATTCTCTGCAGTCAAAAAAACTGGATTCAGAGATGACAAATATATATATATATATACTGTAGCCCATAAAACTCAAGGTTGTTATTTACTGAAGACTATGAAGTAATACACCAAAGGATAAATTTTCAGTGTAGTAATGGGAGTTGTATAGCTAAATTCCCACAAGCACTGCTGTGGAAATATGAATATGAGAACATATAAAAACAAGAAATTAACCACTTTTGTAATAAATTTTAATTAATTTAACTGCAATTCCATTTAAATTCCAGTATCATTGTACTGGAATCAAAACTTATTTTCATTACTAAGTAGACACCACACCTGCTAAAAGACAAATTGCTGGCATTTAAAATTCTAAATGTCGATGTGTACTTTATGAAACACTGATCATGAAGCTATGTGAATATCTTGGAGCTAACAATAAATAAACAACATCAGGCAGTCACTGTGCTTGTGGCCTAGCTTAATTAAGATGGATTTACAAATTTTATCCATCACAATGATATCAGAATATCATTAATATTATTCCTACTTAATTTCTGTAACTAGTTAAAGTAGCTACAGGAAGACTTCTTGCTTCAGTGTGACAAGACCATTTTACTGTGATTTCATCATTTTCCATTTGAGCTATGAGTCATAATTTCATTTTGACTGTTCTGAATAATGTTTTGCTATTCTGCATATTGTAATTAACAGCAGATATATCCACATGCTTATAATCCCTCATCTAATGATTCAACATTTTTTAACAAGAAAGATGTATTGAAATTTTGGCATTTCTAAAAATGTGGATTCCCTGGAACTGTATCTCAGAAAATGCTGACATTTGAATATTTCATTTTAGTTGGAATAAAAGTAGTTTACAAAGTGTCAGAATGCAAATTCTCTCTTTCACCACTCCTAATATACCTAAAACAAAACAAAACAAAACCAGCTTCTAACAGTTCAGTGGCTAATACTCTGTAAATTTCTGCTTTATTTGCTGAGGAACACTGTTTCATTGCTATCTTCTGATCATTCTGTTGTACTATGTTAAATCTTCTCTTTCTCGTATTTTATTCTAACATAACGTTCACAGAAAGTTTTTTGTTTTGTTTTGTTTTGTTTTTTTGATACATAAGCTTCCATACTGAAGCTTTCTTCTATAGCTCCTGCGTCTGAATCAAATAACGGCAGCCTCAGCTGGAACCTTCAGGGTCACTAAATTCCAATTCTGACGTGAGGGTTCTGCCTCTGATAAGCAGTGACATCTATCTGAAGCCAGTAACATCATCTTCCCACGGTGAGTGCACCCAAGCTAAATCTACTGTTAACTTCATTTACCTTGAAAGCTTCTACTGGCATAAGCACTGTTGTCCAGGTGGCAGTTGTTGACTGATTTATCTCTGCAAGAAAATTTGAGTGGAGAATGAAATGACCAATGAATAGCGTGAAGGGGAATATTAAAAGTAAATACAAATCGGCAGTATATGTTCCTGTGATCTCATGCACCAGGGAAAAAAAAAAAATCTGACTATCAAGTCTCTTATGAAAACTAAAAAATAAGGAGTAGATGCTAATCTGCCATCCAAACTCTTGCACTAGTTGACACTTTGATACAGCCTAACTGCATGATATTGGTGCATTTCTCACATGTGGAAAATATGTGCAGAGAATTCAACATATACAGGAATCTCTATGTTCAGTGGTCTGTTTTCCTCTCATCCTAATGCAGAGTCAATGAACATCGTCAGTGACTGTTAAGATTCTATCCTAACCTTGTAAATCCTGAGTTAATAGGACCTGAAGAGAGCAAGAGCAGAAACTTAAAAAGAAGTCACAAGAGAAAAGGCCTTTTCTTTACATTCAGCAAAGTTAAGATGTCTATTACAAAAATATAATCCATTTTTAATATGCAGAGCACTTCTCTTTGGTATTATCTTCATAAAATCTGAATGGCTAAATACTTGCAGAAATATTAGTCTTCAATCTCTGCTTAATTTGACCTTCTGCAAAACACTTCTGTGAAATATGTAATTTGGCAGGTCATTAAATACATGTAGAAAATGTTCACTGTGAACATAGAGATACAGAATAACCCATCACGTGCAATGACTGTTTGTGCCTGTAATGGTAGGGTGAATGTACATGGGATCAGAATATGTCATAGGGCATTTCTGTAGTATTTAGTTCAATACTTCATATTTCTGGCAAGAGTACTGTTCGATCCCATTCTCACATTCAGTAATATATCTTTTCCCAAAGCAAAATATCAAATTAATTTCAAGCAGATTTAATACAGATATCACTGAAACAATGTCCCTTATTGTTATGGTTTGACCTATCAAATGGCTAAGTCCTACACAGTTGTTTGCTCACCCACCCCCCTCCCCAAATGAGATGGATGAGAGAATTAAGAGAAAAATACAGTAGAACTCATGGATTGGGATAAATGCTATTTACTAAGATAGTAAAGAAAGTGAGAGAAATACCAGTACATATATATATATATATATAAATAGATGTTACACAGAGCAAGGGCTCACTACCTGTACCCAGCCAGCAGCAGTGTCTCCTCCCAGCTAACCCCCTTCTATAAAATACACATGATGTCATACGGTATGGAATAGCACTTTGGTCGGTTTGGGTCAGCTACCCTGGTCCTGTCCTCTCTCAGTTCCCATCTCCTTGTGCCTCCCTAACTGCTTTGCTGGCAGGAGAATGCAAGAAGCTGAAAAACTGAAAATGTCCTTGGCTCTGTTCAACACTGACAGGTGTTATCAGTTTTGTTTTTCTTCTGGGACCAAAACATAGCTTCATACCAGACACTATGAGAAAAGTAACTTCTGTTAGAAACTAAGACACATATTATTAACAAATGGAGTCAAATGATATTGGCTATGAATACTGAAAATCCTATTGATAATTGGCAAGATATTCTGTGGAGTCACTAGTTATATATCTTACGTTGGCTGGTTCAATGGATCCTTAAGCATGAGGATTATGTATGTCCTCATAATACTAACCCATAACTTTCAACACTTGGCACAATAGTTGATGAACTTGTTATTGTTATAGATAGAGAAATAACAAATGTAGATACCATACTGAAACTAGCTACAGGAAAGAGAAGCGTTTTCTGTCTATTAGATAGCAGAAGCTTTTGTTAAATCTCGGAAAATATTCTCTAAGCAAATGTGACTGAAACTTAGGAATAAAAATATATAAACTTGAGGAAGAACTCAAAATCCTTGACAACAACTAGTCACAGGTAAACAATACCAGAAACAGATACCCAGAAGTAGGATCTGAAAACTCCAGTACTCAAAATTGAGAACTACATAAGCTAGAAATGAAGCAGCTGAGAATGATATATGGGACTTACTTTGAACTACTGGGAAAAAAAAAGATCACTTTGATCAGAGTCCTTTGGCCTTAGCTATTTTTCGGACCTCTGTTCCTGAGTTAATCATCGTTTGATTATTGACTGGCCTGGGCTGGGTTCAGGGCAGGACACAGAAATAAGCCACCTTCCATCTGTAGACTGTGGAAATTTTTGCTCTGAGTAAATGTTGATTGAAAATAATATAGTACTATAACATTTGAACTATTGTGGAGGTTAGCACACTCACTAAGTATGTGGAGAAAGTAAGATTTACTTCTATTCTCCTCATGTAAATAAAGCATGAAACTTTGTATCCTGCTTTCATAAAAGTGTTTAGATGTGTTTCTGTTGTGTTATATCATATTGAAACCTCCCTTTTCATCTTTTCTGTGTGTCTTGTATATATATATATATATATATTTGCACATCTTATTGTTTGGGCTATATACTCAACTTTCTGACACAGAAATCTCAACACAGGAGTCTAACTCTTCTCCCTCTGTTGTATGCTGAATGTATGTCTCCAAACAAGACAGGCTTCCTTTTCTGGTTCACTCTGTAACCTTCAGGCTACTGCATTGAAACTTATACCAACAAATATTCTTACTGAATTCTTGTCCTAACTCTGAGATTCAGAAATCTCATACTCCCATTTATTCACTCAAAATCTATAGGAATATCAATGGCTCACTACCTTCCAGTATTAGGCTGTTAAACTAAACAGACATTTTATAGACACAGTAGCTGACTTCTGGTGAGCCTGTTCAGAAACTGCCAGCCTCTCCAATTCTGCTGCCCCATTCTCCTTTGATGGCATCACTGTCTGATATGTCTATACCTTTGTCCTTGTCTAAAGTAACTCATTTCCAAATCCTGATGTGTCTACCTCAAAACATTCTTTTGTACTTTTCCTTCAGGGTGAATATCATTTGCTCATGTCATTATGATTTGACCCACTCTGATTACAGTGCATCAGTGTAAATAGTTTATTGAAGATCATATATAATCGTGCATTTCTTCATATCTGCTTCCCTCATTCTCTGTTCAGCCAGCACAACTAACCCTAACATGCTCTACATGCACATTGTAAATAAAGATTTCTATTTGTTTGTTTGTTTCTGTATTAAAAACTCTTCACACCAATTTTCTTCTAGTGTGGAAGACTACAATCTCCCATGCTTTGAAAATTTTGTTAATATTGCACTCCTGGTCAGGTAGTTACACACATAATTTCCGAATCTGAGACTGTCTATATAAACATATAAAAAACAGGAAACAGCTTAATGGTTTCCGTCGTGAAGTCTGTAAAGTTAGAGGATGTCACAATTAATGTTGTCTGCAAATATTCATTTACTGTTCCCATGTCATGAGAATGTTAATAATCTTATTATTATTATTATTTTTCCTTAAAAATAAGACTGTTGCTTTATTCAAGGTACAGGATGGGCAGTACAAACCAAATAAAAGCAAGTACATGTCACTTTATTTTCTCCTGTTTTTGCCTAAATATTTGGACATCTTATTTGCAGCAAAGCACAAAAACTATGCACTGAGGATAGAAATATGTAGGTTGCTCCAAAAGTAACTACAAGAGCTACAAAGAGCACAATAACACTGTTTGATAGAGCAAATTCTCAGCTATAAAACAGTCTTTTTCAGTGTAGTCACCACTACTATCTGTGCATATCCACCAGCAATGAACAAGAGTTTGCATTCCACACTCGTAAAAATCCGCGCCAGCAGATATGATCCAGTGTCACTGTTGCCGCTGCTGAAACACATCACCCGCCACCTCACTGTGCTCACATCCACTCTTTGGTCTCCATAAATGCTTATCAAGCATCGATGAATGTCAGTGGGTGCTATTTGTTCCACTTGGAGGAATTCACTGACCCACCTTTGTTTCATCCACACTTCCGTGTCAGACACCGTTGTGTCAGACTGCCCCTCTGCTGCCATCTGTCTCTCGGCAACAAAATGTAATGGAATATTGGTGGGAAGGTTCAACCTCTGCTGCCATACCACCAACATCCACTTCTGATGTTGTGGGCCAACGTGATAAAATAGGAGGCATTACTCGTAGAACAATCTTTGTATTAAATTTCCTCTTGAGTTGTTCATAGTATCCATCTCTACAGTGTTTCTAAACGTTTCAAAAAAGTTAACTGAGCTGATAGTATCAGCTCTGATTTCTCCACAGATGGATTATCTGGGCTGCAAATAAAGCATTGCTTGGATGTGGAGATCTGTCTGAGACTCAAGGAATGCATTGTCTCAAATCAACATGAGCCAATCAGAAACACTTTGTGAACAGTTTTCTGTTTGCTTTCAAATGGGAAGGCCCAAGAATGTTTTCTGGCTGAAGACTTGGCCTAGGAGCAAATATTTTCAGCTTGATACAGGATGTTAAGAGATGACACCATTATATCCTGTGAAGGAATACATACTTGCTTCCTCTTATCTTTGCTGATTTAGATTTGCAAGGCCAGTAAGACAGGAGTAAAAGAATTTCTGCTGAGAACCCCAACACCAAAAGCTGTCACTCCAAAGAGAAGTCTTGATGACGCTGGGCTATAAATCATAGAATCATAGAATGGTTCAGGTTGGAAGGGACCTTAGAGATCATCTTGTTCCACCCCCCCTGCCATGGGCAAGGACACCTCCCACTAGACCAGGTTGCCCAAAGCCTCATCCAGCCTGGCTTTGAATACTTCCAGGGAGGGGGCATCCACAACTTCTCTGGGCAACCTGTTCCAGTGTCTCACCACCCTCAGAGTGAAGAATTTCCTCCTTATATCTAGTCTAAATCTACTCTCTTTCAGTTTATAACTGTTACCCCTTGTACATGTCATTCATTGTCGTCATACATGTCCATGGTTATCCATTTCCATCCTCTTGATCACCAACTGACCATCACACCTTGGATGACCTGCCACTACCAAAGACCGGCACGTTCTGACACCTAGACATCACTGAAAATGAGGAGTGGTGAGACTGCTTTTGTTTGTCTGTCTGTTTCCCTGTTTTCTAGCTTTTCTCTTTATCTTCTACACTTCCACTCTTTGTACTAGCTGTTGCCTAGTATTGCTGTAAAACTTTTAATATAGAACTCTTACCTGTACTCTTTCCTGTAATGCTTATTAATAGTTGTTAGCAAATTAGCCAATTTTATCTCCAAGTAGAGTACTAGTTGTTGTTAGAAAGCTCTCAATAAATTGTATTATTCCTCTGAGTCTTGAATGACTCCATTGCGGTAGTGACCCCTACTGACTGGGAGAGGCATGACTCAGGAGATAGGAAAAGATTCTCCTCCCTAGAAACCTACTGAGTGGGATGAGACAAGATGTGTAAGCACCAGCACGGATCCAGGCACACTCTGGGGCAGGCAGAGAAACCTACAGCCAGAGCTGACTCCATGGCATGCTCAGGCTCTGCAGCACAGCTGCTTTTGCAGAGAGAGAAAAACATGAAAACTAACCTCACATTATGTGCGTCAGTGGTGCAAGACATTGGTGCAGGTATCTCTGCACTCCTTGGAAGTGGGAGCACTGTGATGGAGAAAAGGCTATCCTGACTCCATGTCTGACTGGTTGGAGCCCAGGAAGGCTAATTGGCTTTACTGTCAATACCAGCCCTGGCAGAGCTGATCTGTGAGGTGTCACCATGCTGTGCAGTTTCTCTAGTGGCAAAACTATCACACTAGCTTGCATCTTTCCCTGATGCAGTCAGGGATCCTAGCCCCCTGACCTTCAGCTGCTTGTGAAGCTGTGCTACATGCCTGCTGATGGAAATTAGCAGGCTAAGAAACAAGAAGATATAGCTGAATATCTGCCAAAAAGATATTGTTTTTCAGTACTGATGATTTCATTGGTCTGGCTCACAGCATGAATCCACACACACAGTTGAATCAACATAACTGAGTGGGTAGTAAAATGTCTTATGGGGGAGGCTTCAAACAGTTGGAGTGAGGAAAGGTCAGGGACCTCAATTAACCAGTTTTGTTATTGCGTACAGAACAACATAAAGCTCTTCCTAAGCAAGCCATTCCAGATAGGACCTGACTCGTCAGAGCTCTTCACAAAAAGCAGGAATGTTTTTGACTTTTTCAGAGTGGTGAGAGCTGAGCACTTTGGATCCAATTTTCCAGTCAAATCTCTGGTAAAGAGGACTGGATAATTATTACCTACCTATTAAAAGTTTAAGAAGAACTATTCAGCTACCTTGGTTGTGAAGGCATCCTTCTTATCACTACAGGCCCCTGCCTTTCTAACTGCAAAGTTATCATTTTGTGACGAACATGAAAGGATCCTAAAAGTAAACAGTTACATCCTTGTTTAGCTCTGATTCCTTCCCAGGTTTTTTATTCTATTATTTTAGAAAGACAAGATGTGCAAGTAAAATAAAACTCACCATAGCATTCTAAATATCTTCATATCTGAATATTTACCTTTGTATTCTTAATAATGTTGTTTCAGCACCTTTCTCTCTCTCTTCTCTACAGAGAAGACAATTAATAAAAAACCTTTAATGGCAGTACTGCTCTGAGGCCTTTTCTTTTTAAAATGACTTACTGTATGCAGAAGATTCATTTTTCCTCTGATTCATTTACTAAGTATCACTGTTTCAGGATCCCTTTATTATCTGTAGAATTTCAGAAATATGGCATCATATTATAAACAGGCTACAGTGGTAACAGAATTTGATTCTACTCCCTAAAGAGTTCAGGAGGAAAAATCCATCAATGCCTGTTGATACAAACATACACAGAAACAAAGAGCCTGGGAAGTCCCCAAAGTCTGTACCCAGAAAGTCCCTAGGCTTTAAATTGCTGAAAATGAGGACAGTGCACTGGAATTGTCATTATTTTGTGCTATTTTCATACTTATTTTGTGAAAACAGCCAATCTTTGTCTATTAAAAACTCTGAATAGATATTTTGTCTGGACCAGTATGGCTGTTTGGTTATTTTTAGAAGTGCATTACATTGTTGCATAGTATCATTTTCTTTTGCAAGTTGTTATAGTACAAATAGAATTATTTCACTCCTAAAATATTTACAGTTCTGATACCATAAAAGTGCTTGTTTTGTTAAAGCATTAACTTGTTTTCTTTACTACCTTCTGTTAATGCAATTAACTCATGTACCATAGTAACAGTACCATCACACATAGTTACACTTGAGTACAATTGAATAAATTCTTACTAACTCCTACATTCTGGTTTATCTTACATTGTCTTTCAGGTGATGCCAAGTTCAGCCCATAAGTTTAATGAAAATGTAGAAAATGACAGGAATACAAACTAGAATACGTTGTTCCACGCAATGGAGGAGTTTGACATCCTCTGCAGACAAAATACCTATACAACACAATATAGACTATGTATTTTTCACAAGTAATTCCACACCTGGTGCCTAAATTCATTAATGTTGTGGCTAAGGTAATTGAATGGGTCATAGAATATCACTGAACACAGCGTAAGAAACTGATGTCTCATTAACATAGTGAAAAGATGACAGAAGACACAGGTGGTGCCATGAGGCTTCCTCTGCTCACAGGAGCTCAGTGGGGAGTTATGGGAGAGACAGACAAAATTCAGAGATAACTGGAGCCTACTGGTGATATTTTGGTGATTAAAATCCTCAAAGGCCAGTGATGCCTAATGAAGTGGTGCCAATGACACCAAGTAAGGAAGAGATTGTCTAGGTAACAGACTTACCAAAGTTGATAGCAATAGGGATAAAGCAGTTGCCATTGTATTGTTTCTTTGAGATTGAAGGTGAAAAAACAGAAGCATAAGAGTGGTAATAAGGAGAGTTCAAAAAACAGGAAAAGAGATAATATAATGTTAGAGATAAGATGGTGTGTGTGAGGGTACTTGCTGGGCAGCCCTGCACTTGACCACTGCAGCCTACATCAGGAAAACAGATTGAACTATTCTTATGGCTGCACCATAAGCATCAAAACTGTTTCTGCAACCAGGAGGATGAGGCAGGGTGTCCCTCGCTTTCAGGAGAAAACCTGGGCTTGATGGACCATCCACCCAAATATGAATGACTGTTGCAGGTCTGGCAGCATCACTATCTTCCCAATAACTACATGACAGAAGTAACTGTCAAACCACAAAGGAAAGACAACTTAGGGGCCAGCGCGAAGAAGAAAATGGAAATAACAGTAGTTCTACTACCACTTGTTAAATGAATGATTTTGTTAAATTGCCTTTTTATTTACCTCTTGCTTAATGATGCCTTCAGCTCATTTTTCCCACATTGCTCTCTGCAGAATTTCATTACAACAAATAAACCTTTTATTTTTTTTTTCCCCCCGGATTCTAAGTTAGAAACCTTGTCATTTTCTAAAGTTCACGTCATAGGTTGAGGTCAGATAAAGTAGTATGATTATATGCCTACAATTTTCATATGCATCCATCCTTAGTATACATAAAAAGCACAGGTGAGCATCAACTGCAATAGCTCTCAAAAATGTCCTCAAAATGAGGATCTTCTACTATGATATACTTAAGTATAATCACTTAAGTACAGGTTTGCTGATGTACTTCAGAGTTTATTACCTTTAAATACTACAGAATCAAATGCCTTCTCTAATTTCAAAATAAGAAATAGTCAAGTACCTATATTTTCTCATCTTTGTCTGGACTATTTTCTTCGTTCATCATTCCCATAACGAAATCACTATCTCAATCTTCAGGAACTACATAGCAATCACCACTCACAAGATTATTAAAATACAGTCATATATAATTGTATCCCTATTAGATATTTGCTACTATATGTCAATTAGCAAATAAACATTAAAGATATTTGCATAGGTAAGTAGAGCAGACTTACAGTCCTCTGCTACTGAATAGAGAAACAGTCAGACTCTAAAAAGCATCAGTACACATGAATGTCTTTTTCCACAGGCAGTTGGCTTATCTTCTCTGGTTTAATTGAAAAGGCTCAGAGAAAGTTTGTTGTGCATGCAAATTGTAGTGGTAGTGACAGAGTATCAGTGACATTTTAAGCTGAGCACCACAGTGATTTTTTCACTGACCAGCTGCAAGGCATTTTTTTTTCTCCCAACACTGTATAGTGCCTGAGAAGCACAGCTGATAGCCTTTCCAGTTCCATCTGGGATCTGTTCTGACACTGCCTTCCTTGTCATACTTTAGGGGCTGTACACAGAAAATCCATGGCCTAAAATTGTCTTATTGTCATTCGGTACCTTTTCTTGATGTTCTGTTTTTCCTCTCCCTGCCTTCTCTCTTTATCACGGGAATACTTGACATCCTCTCTGGAGGAGTTGCTCTTTTTGTGCCAACAGAGCAAATTGACTTGGCAGGTAGTTTGGCAATAATTGATCATACCCAAACAGTAATTGAATTTTGTTTGCTGTCGACACAGAAGCCAACGCCATGCTGTCTCTTCTGTGACAATAAGCACCAAATTACATTACTCATTTCATTGCTCATTCTCCATCCATTTCTCTGGGTGTGAAACTTCACAAGCTCCATGGATGGGAAAGAGAGAATGAAAGAAAAAGCTGAAGAGCTAGTTTGGCTGTGCCTATGCCAAGTGGCTATGTGCAGTCAGATTAAGAAGCGGAGCTGTGTCCCCCTTTCTCATTTCTTCTCACATGAAAATCAGCTGTGTTTTGTTTTCAGCCAAGCATTTTTTTGCTCACTTTTCACTGTAATCTCAAAAATTTTCAGGGCAATAATTCCAAATTACTGTGCGGGGATCTATCAGCAATATTTATTTTTCAATTGGCCAGGCACTGCTCTTTGGCAACTGTGTCAAACACCAGCTGCAGCTCAGACTCAGTTTTTCTTAATCACAAACAGTATAATGTAACACAAGAGACAATTTTTCTGTCTGTTATTATGCAATGTTTGCCACCAAATTTTGGGTTTTATTTACTGACACTTTTTTTGGATGTAAGCATAAAGTAAGGAGTCTGGTGTCTCTCTGTCAAAGTGTACTTAATCCCTCTTAAGTTTACTATCTATTTCAACATATTGATAGAGACTACTGAAGACATAATTTATTTTATGGGACTCTTTTGGTAGAAGGAGGAAAGTAGACTGAAGTCAGGATGCAAATATATACATTAATATACCTTAAAGTCCACTTCTTAGTGAGGAGGTGCGAATGGATCCTACCCATGAGTGAGAAAGAGACAACTAAAGAGAGGAAAAGTATCTGTTGAGGGGAAATGTGTGAAAGTGTACTGGAGACTTGTGGTACATCTGCTGGAAATGGAAGAATCCCCAGAGTCTGCTGAGCATGTGTAAGGCCAGCAGCACATGATAGCACTGATGAGGGACTGTGCAACCACATCCAAAATTACAGTGGTGGCTGTGGGCAGTCAGAGACCACAGGACCACACATGCCACTGAGGAGCAAGGCATCCAAACACCCAGCTCACAGCCCCTGGCACACCACTGCAGCCCTGCAATAAGCTGCAGATATAAGGTGCTCTTGTTGAAATGGATGTTTGAAATTTCAGGGGAAAAATTAAGGAGTATCCTTTTATTCTTTTCATTAATAACAGACACACACAGGTCTTATTCTTAAGTTGTCTGAGACATGACCTTCTTTGGTAGATGTGTGCTTGCTCCCTCTCCTTAAATTCTTCTTCTCTCCCCCAGAAATTGCTACTGGCTTGACCTCTGTGACTCCAGGAGCCTGCTCACTTACTGTGTCCACAGTGTCATGCAGCTACTCAGTTCTTGAGTAGCCTTTCATCTACATTTCCTTCAGCCAGTTTCTGAAATCAGACAAAATTAGCTTACCTGATCCTGATTTCTGGTAAATTAAGGAAATAATGTGCATTACAAGAAACTTGCACTGTTCTACCTTCGGAAAAACAGCTTATTTGTCAAGAAAAAATGGATTGGCCATGCTGTGACCTTGGGCAAATCTCTCAGTCTCTCCATATCTGTCACATGCTTCAGAGAAAGTATTAGGAGCATTAGACAGCTTATATAATGTTTCTGCAACACTTAAAAATGTGACTACACTAGGACTTGATAAATAGAAATATTTTGCATCATTTAATGCAAACATATAGTGAATTTAATCATTGTCAAGAAAATGATAAACTGCAAAATGGCTAATATTTGTTTTTAACCGATGACTAACATTGTTTTCAATGCAATGCATTACTAATTATTAAGTTGTTCTTCTGAGCATGTCTGATAAAACATCTTGGGCGTGGATTCACACAAAGAAATCTCTATCCGGTTTTAGAATGAATTATCCATTTAAATATCTCTAAGGAGCTGGGCTTAAGTGTTTTTTTGAGATTGAATTCACTAAAACAAAATTAAAATAAAAAAGAAAATCTTCTTGTTGTTGTTCTCTTAAAGACCATTTGAATTACTTAGGATTCAAAGGGTTTTTAATTTTTATTTGGAAAATGCAGACAAGCATCCATAGAGAATGGCTTGTTATTATCTCTCTGTCTCCACTTGCCATATCTACCTGAGTTTTTCTTGCTTGATGACTTTGTTCTCTTTACAATATTCATACTCTCAAGGCTCCTGAAAGGCAGAGAAGCACACTGAGACTTTTTTACAGATCAGAAACTGAGAAGCTTGGAGACAAAGGGACCTTATAACAATAGTGCTTTGACACCTGCCTTTATGATGTAGAGCTACTTTGTCATTTTCAGTCCTAAGTTCAGCATCTTAGTTTCCTGTCTTTGGGCTTATTTTGTCACTAAAGAATAATGTCTTCAGCAGATGTATACTAGACAGGAAATCACTTCAAGTGAGCAGCAAAACCTTAAGTGATAATGGTGCCTATAACTTAGCTGTTTATTAAGTCTTACTGGCCCTAGTTAGATATTCTGTGCTAGTCATGGAACAGAAATGGACACTTTCAAAGCATTTCATTGGAGTAAAAGAAGGTGTCTACTCCAAACAATTTCTCTCCAATGATTGTAAAGTCTGAGAGTGACTAGGTCAGACATGAACAACTACTTGGTAAGTAGCTAGATACAATCTGATTAAGTCCATATCAGTTAAGCTGGTCTGTTAAGGATATCCAGGTTTGAACTGTGAGCGTACAAGGGAACATAGGCAGAGTTCTGGTACCTGCATTGTTTCATGCATTTCCCTCAAACAAACTGCCTAAAAGTGCTGAATATGCAGCTGAGTAAGGTTTTAGGACTGGATTTCCTGAGTCCTTGCACTAGATAGCGGAGTTCTCCTAAGCTTTTTGGGGACTGAGACACTTAGTCCAGCTTTTGCAGATCTGATCTACATTTCATCTGTTCCTCTGTCAGGAAATATCTTTCTGAATATCACAGGGAGATCAGCAGGTCAAGTAGAATCAGTGCAGTTACGGAGACACAATCTAAAGTTGATCTGCTCAGTAGAACAAATGAAGTAGGTGGATGGTGTCTCCTGTTCTGACAACAGACCATGTATAAATCACAGCTCAGTCGTACTAATGCAGTTTGTACCAGCTCATTCTAATGACTCCTGAGCTGCATTAGACTGCTCAGCTACTATGTGTGGCAGTTCCTCTCCTAAGCTTCCATACAGTCTCAAAGATCCGCACAACATTTTCCTTCTGAAGGGCTGTTGATTGCTTTCTGAATTGTTAATTTATTATCCAGCTCGTAACTGATTAATCTAGTCAGTTCCAGCTGAGCACATGCAGTGAGGTCTCCTTCATCCAGGTGGGGAGGTTTAAGTACTGTCATGGGGATTCACTTAGAACCTGTATGATGGCTGCAGTTCCTCAGATGAGAAAAGAAAATATGTAAGTGCATGCATCATTATTGACTTCCCTGAAAGTGATGCTTTTGCTATTCAGCACTGTCTGTTCACTATATTTATATAGGTAGAATATCATAGAGTGATTGACATAACAATAAAGGATCAAGATCTAGGTTTCCTCTATGAATGTTTAGAATAACTAACTCTGATTTTTGTAATAGAATCCTGAAAGCCTTCTCATGAGTATTTCACCCAATACAATTTATTTATTCAGACCTTGAATGGGAAACACATTTATCTACAAAGAATTTCTCACCTGAAGAACAAACATCATTGCTAGAATATTAATAGGAAGCACACTTGAAAAGGATATGAGAGTATGTGGATTAATTTTAAAAATCAATTAGTTTTCAGAGATAACATTTTGCAATACTTAACATGCCCTATTCCTGACTAGTGACAGTGTCTGTAAACTCTTTTGCCATGAAAATTGGCATAATATGGTATAGCATTTATGTTTAAAATAATTCTCCTGACTTTGGTTTATAACTTTTTTTTTTCCCAGATACTGTTGCTGGTTTGAAAAGCAAAGTGATGAGTATCAAGAAGTGCTAGGATGTCACAGGCTGCAATTGTCAAATTAATTGGAATTTAGCCAATTCTGAATGTTCATTAAACTCCCTAATGCCACTGAAGATAAAAATAATAAAAAGAGAATCCCATAAAATTTATTCAAAGTGATACTCCAAAATAAAGCTTCCACAAAATTATAAGTATTACTTTAAACAAGCACATAGTTACCTATTCTAAATTCACAAGATAGCCCTAAGTATGGGAATAATTTTCAGAAATCAGAATTTGTGAACACAATTCCCTGCAAGGCTTGGCTTCTAATAAATAATTAGAAATGATTAGGAACTGTTGGAAGATCCATACTGCAATTGTCTGTATGAAGGTATCTTCTATGTATGAATGGAAAATATGCTTTAAGTGCAAAGAGTTAATAATTACATCATTTTTGTCTATGTCACAGGAAGAGGTGCTATGTATGCATTCTTGTACATATGCTGACATATTGTTACATAAGAGCAATTGTTAAATCGGTAGTTTGCTGATTTTGTTCCTCTCTATTCTCTTTGTTTCTCTTTTTCTTTCTCTGAACTGTGCTTAGATGTTGACAGTGCTACATCCTTTAGGAAGGTTTGTTTTAATTCTTGACAGTCTGATTTAACTTTAGTTTTGGTTGCCTTTAACTAATGATATAATTTTCTTTCTTGCACCTACCTGCACACACTATATATAAATTGATCTACTTTTGACAAGCATCGTTTCAGTCTTTTTTATTCAGGAACATAATTCATTACTATAGAACTATCTGAGGTATTTTTCAATAGAACATTAACTTAGTGAGAAAATTATGTTTTCTCATATGCTTTGTAAGAGGCACAGGTTTAGAGCAGAAATTACTTTCTTACAGTGGGAAAAAGTCCGATTGCTCATGTTGTGCTGAATGATCCTCATTTCATGGTGTCTTGTCAGGAAACCCGGAGAATTATGGATAGTGAGTATCTTTCACAAACATTAAAAAAAAAGGAGGGAACACCCATCATAGGTGGTTCTCATAGAAGCCATTATCAGGAATCTCCGGTGAGAGTGGAATCACTGATTGATTTCTCCCTCCAAATCAGCTTCTGTAGAAAAACAGCAGTGGGAGAAAAGGAAAAAGCAGCTATGCTAAAGAGAAAGGATTCATAAGCTAAGCATGGAGCCAAAGTAATGCTCTACCTAACTTCTGTATCTAATTTGAAAAGATGAATCTCAAAAATTTTGCATAACTTCATATATTCTCTGAAGTCTAAATTCCATAGATTTTTATTTATTTATTTTGCTATTTAGCTGAACTATTTGGTTTGTTCAAAACCACCCAAGCTGAGAAATGCCACCTTCATCCAGAAACTTATAAGAATTATGTAACATATGTTCTTCTCTGCATGTAAAGTCCATAATGTTTGGTGTACATTTTGTCTAGTTCACATAATGGCAAAATCCTGTATTAAAGACACCACTGAAATTTGTTGTGTGTGCAACCCATTATATTTTTTAATAAACTAAAAAAATTTGCTGTTGGTCATGTCTCCTGATACCTCAAGTTACAATTTAATGAAATACTTACTGAAAGAGCTTTCCTGAAGTACTTCTATTAAAATACTCCAGCAAGTGACAGATGGCAACACCCAGTAGACTACAGCCCAGGAAGTCTTGCAGGTTTTCATTATGTTGTATTATGAGGAAAATTTAAACTTGAAAAAGTTTTGTTTCATTTTTTTGTGCAGTATATCATGTGCCACCCTTCAATCCAAGTTCCCATGCTTACTCTAAATGGCTTTCTTTGATTGTATCATGTTGGAATATGCTTTCAGAAACATTTAATTCATCTCTTTTTCTATTCAGAAAAAAAATTTCATATTATTTTTAAAAACAAATGTTTGTATTCATTTTCCAGTAAAGGCATGAATGGAGTAAGTGGTCCCATTAGAATTAGGGTGAAAAATCATAATTGAGGATTATTCCACATCAAACAGTCAGAGTCATTAGACTCAACCAAGAGACAGTTTATAGCTCTCAGCTGTACGGCAAAGTCTAAAGCTGAGCAATCCTTGCTAGGTCACAATACAAGAGTAAGTCCACGCTTCTGTTATCTTTTGAGGTCTGCAAATACTTTCTTTTCTTTAAATTCATTCATGTTTCCCTGGGTACTTTTAAATTTCATTTTAAATCTCCACAAAAATTTCAGGGATGAAATCATAGAATCACAGGGAATGGAAGGAACCTCTGGAGATCATCTAGTCCAACCATCTGCTAAAGCAGTTTCCCTAGAGTAGATTACTTAGGAAAGCATCCAGGCAGGTTTTGAACATCTCAAGAGAAGGAGATTCCACCACCTCTTTGGGTAGCTTGTTCCAGTGATCTGTCTCCCTCAAAGTAAAGAATTTTTTTCTCATGTTCATATGGAAATTCCTGAATTCCAGTTTGTGTTTTTTACCCCTTGTTCTGTTATTGGACACCACTGAAAAGAGCCTGGCCCTGTTCGCTTGACACTTGCCCTTTAGATATTTATAAGCATTGATCAGATCCCCTCTCAGTCTTCTCCAGGCTGAACAGCCCCAGGTCTGTCAGCGTTTCCTCATAAGGGAGATGATCCAGGCCCCTAATAAACTTTGTGACCCTCTGCTGGGCTATCTCTAGAAGTTTCCTGTCTTTCTTGAGCTGGGGATCCCAGAACTGGACACAGTACTCAAGGTGAGGCCTGACCAGGGCAAAGAAGAGGGGGAGGATCACCTCCCTCAACCTGCTGGCCATGCTCTTTTTAGCGCACCCCAGGATACCATCGGCCTTCTTGGCCAGAAGGGCACACTGCTGGCTCATGGACAACCTGTTGTCCACCAGGAGCCCTGTTCTCTGCAGAGCTGCTTTCGGCAGCTAAACTGTATTGATGCATGCAGTTATTCCTCCCCAGGTGTAGGACTCTACACTTGCTTTTGTTGAACCTCATCTGGTTCCTTTCTGTCCAGATCTCTGACCTGTCCAGGTCTCACTGAATGGCAGTACAGCCTTCTGGTGTTTCAGCCACTCAGCTTTGTATTATTAGAAAACTTGCTGAGGCTACACTCTACCCCTTCATACAGGTCATTGATGAAGATACTAAACAAGACCGGACCCATCACTGACCCCCGTGGAACACCTCTAACTACAGGCCTCTGGCTAGACTCTGTGCCTCTGATCACAACTCTCTGAGCTCTGCCGGTCAACCACCTCACTGTCCACTCATCTGCCCCACACTTTCACTGAATCTGTCAGGCTTTGGTACTGATTTCAATGACTGCGAAGATGGACCTCCAAATGGGCACATTTTATGTCTATTTTGGAGACAGTTTCACATTGTTAGAGCAGTGATCATTAAGGGACCTAAGCTAGGCAGCGCGCAGTGCTCCTAAGCTTGACATTAAATAACAAAACAGTCAACATTTAAATCCTAGCATGTCACTTACAGGCATTTACCCTTGACTCCAGTAGTATGATAAATATGATGAGTAATCCCTGCAGTGTAAGCATATTAAATGCAGACAAAGATAAGTTTAAAAACAGAATTATCAGCATAAAACAGAAAACAATAAAGAGACAACGAGAAAAGACTAGACAATAGTTGATTTATAAGCTGAAATCACCCCTACCTGGGACTGAAAAACTGGTAATATCTGTATTCAGAACAAAGGCATAGGAAAAAACACTTCTGAATGTTCAGAATGCTTCAGGAAAGTATTTTGGAAAAATTGTCCACCCTTTTTTCAAATAAAGTAACTATATCCTATTTTATTTTATAATTCATATAGCTGACTTGTGTCTGTCTGGAACAGTTCCACTTTGCCTAGTAACCTAATGCTGAGGGTAACTAGCAATGAATGGAGAGAGGATACAGTTCTACAAAATGAACCTTCCATTTGTACTCTTCCACCTTGCAAAAATCACAAATCTCTATTGGTACTTTGCTGGGAATCTGGATCTCAGATAAGCCTGATTATCACTTAAAACTCTTCCCTCTTACCTAGAAGGAATGTATATTTACTGGGAGATTTTATTGTAGAGCAGAAGAATTCAAGTTTGCATAGGATTACATTCAAATGTTGTTGTTTGATTTATTATATTTTTCTCTATCTTTATTTATTGCTGTATTAAGTATGATTATGAAAGGTCTGTTTGAAGGATTTTTGCTTTTACTTGCTACCAGAAAATGATTAGTGTGCCATCGGCTGTAATAACGAAGTTCTACCTCTGATGTATGGACTATTATACACAGCCAACACTTTAGAAGAATCTCTCTTTAAAAAATGCCTCTTTTCATTTCATGAAATACAAAGTAACTGCAATTGCCAGTTGCTTCTCAAAAATGCCATGAAGCCTATAATCTGCCAGAAAGATTTACAGGTTGAGGTAGGGGGAAATACACTTCGGCAGTGTCCTTTATTACTGATTATCTCAGCAAATGTACTCAGCTTACCTGACCTGCTGGCTGAGCAGTCCCCCACTACTACCGATACTTGTCTTCATAGCAGTGATAGTGCATGGTGAGAACTGCTGTTCACATCATGATGTTATTCAGGCTCTGTGAGACAGCTTTTCCTTTGGGTCACAGGATCACAAGGCAGAGGATTAGAAGGACTCTCCTGGATTGCCAAAACCAGTTTTCTAGTAACAGAAAGATTTTTATGATCTTAATCATAAACTCCACCTTAAAATCCAGCAGGTTTTTTTTTTGTTCCTGCAGCTACTGCTGTCAGGTTCTTCAGAAGAAAACCTCTTTCCTCTGAAGTTTAGAAATTTTCTTTTAAATTGCATGTGGTCATTTTGTTCCCAACTTCCCACACTGTTGTTTAATTTACATCATGATTACACTGTAAAGTGCATAGCATACTTTATATCTCTCTATATTTGGCTAAGTGAAGCAAACACATTTTTTTAGTCTTCTTTCGGATGGCTTTTTGGTCCCTTGGTCATCTTAAAACTCTTTATGTCTACTACTTTATGTCTTTTCAAGTTTGGATCTGGTTAACTAGAATTTTACATAGCTTTCTCTGGAGGCAGTCAGTGTTCCTGAGGTGGTGCATAGGAGAAGTTATGGGATCACAGGACAGCTGTTAGAAAGAAGCACTGAAAGAGTACCAGACTCCTTTCAAACACCATCTCTTCAAGTCCTCTGGTAGTGCCAGAGGGACAGAATGGGCAGTTGTCTGAAAAATTCAATCTCCATGCACTTAACCTATTAATCCAGTTCCTCTTCTCGCCTTCTTTTCAGTCATTTAGATGTGCAAAGTAATAAAATGACAATATAGGCTCTATCCAGTGTCTGTCATGTATCTCAGGGAGCTGATGCAGGTAAATTTTTACATCATTCCTCCATGTCCTGGTGTTTGCTGTAGCTGGATCTGGTTCAGGTTCAGCCTTGTAGAAAAACAGTGCTACTACTGAAAGCCCCAATTTTGCACATTGTCATGGGGCAGTGATGCTGGTCATAGGCTTTGAAACAAAACCAAATCATCCCTCCATCCTTTCTGCAACTTTTGTCTGGACCATGAAAAAGAGTAGCAATATTTTTTATTTACTTTCTGTTCTCTAATTGTAAGTTTTAAACACACACTGGTCTTTCCTTCTTGAAGCAGAATGTTTGCTTCTTTCATTTAATCATAGTATGCTATTCAATAAGGTTTCTATGCAAATAACATTTACAGAAGAAGAGGTTTCAGCCTTTTGTCTCCAAAAAGATTAAGTTCTTCATCACATACATATGTTCAGCAAGGAACAATAAGAGATTTCTCCAGTATAAAACACTTCTGTAACTTAGGTTTGTAGTTTACGTCATAGAGCTTCAAACATCAAGAAATTATGACAGCAGTGTCTGAATGAATGCTGGGAAGTAGCCAACACAGGCACTGAGAGGCTTGAGCATCTTTTCCACTGAAATTATGTTGTCAGCCATCACACAAAAATACTCTCCCAAAGAGGTAGTACATAACAATTCTAAGGAAGTAGCATTAGAATTCAGTCTTTTGCTAAGTCCCCATGTAAAATTAGCCTGTAAAGCCCTGTCATGTTGTCCTCTAAATTTTTCTTTTTTTTTTTTTTTCCCCCCCTTTGACACAACTCCATTAACTTGATACAAAAACAGGAATTTTGCCAGTAAATCTCTTAATGTGAAATGAGATTGCAACTTAAATCTACTAGAAGTGTGGCATTTAATGCAAACAATACCTTTTAGTTTGAATGTCTGATGAACTGCTAAGTGCTTTACACAATAATTTTGTGTCACCTGTACTTTTTAATTACCAGTTTCTTATCAATATCCTACTCAGGGCTACATGTAGCTGCTTGCCAGGCAAGTTCCTTTTATCCTGTAGTACAGAAACACTGTAAAAGAAGGATTTCCAGATGTGCCAAAGGAAACCAGACATCTAACTTCAGATGGATATGAATCATAAAGACCTTAAAGGTTTCTGCACAGGATTGCAGAATGTTCCTTTTATTTTCACTGCTGTTCTGGTAGTGCTTATAATCCTTACCTATTGTGATTATCAATAAACACAAACAAAATATTAAAAAGTTCAAACTCAGCATATAAACAAAGAAGTCAAAAGACAGAAGACAAGAAAATATGTTGAATAGAAACTGATCCTTATGTGAGTCTTACATGAGTACAAGGAGTTTTACTCATAAGAGCAGAAATTGCAAGGACACATGGCATGTAGTCTTCTCAGGGAGGTGCAGATGTGTTTTATATGTACTGTGCAGACCTATAAATGTTTTTTTTTTTTTTTTCCCCTCCGGATGCACTCTCCAGAAGTAGTATAGCTCCCCAGAAAAAGAGAGCTAACATGGAGTGAGTAGGCTTGGCATGAATCCAGACCTGTGTTTTAAATCCCAGATAGATGTGTACCTCTTTGTACAGATGCATTGTGCCATATAAGTACATAATAGACATATTAACACTACAGTTGCCAGCTCAGTAGATCAATACACAGCACAGATCACAGTGCACAGGGCAGCATCAGACCCAGGTGATAAATACAATCAGTCTTAACTACCGTTGCAATTAAATGTTTTTTTTTTTTCCTTAACAACGAGATACATGACAAGACTGTGTTTCTAGTCCAGAAATCCTTTTATCTCTAGGGGATGAGTGAATTATCTCATTAATGCTTTGTGAATCACAACTAATTATGCACGCTGTAGGAAGTGACACAAAGGCCATCTTAAAGAAGGGAGAGACTAGTCGAAGAGGTGAAGGAGAAAGTGGTAGAAGGTAAGATTTCAGTGGAGGGAAGATAATTTGCAGAGATTCAGTTGCCAACAGCAAGCTACTGCTTCTGTCTGTGGGTGGCAGCTGTGGAGGGAGCATAGGAACCCAGACGGGCCTGGACTGTCCCTGCTGTTCCAGCTAGTTTCAGCTACTATCGTAAACTTCCACTCCTTTAGGAGTGCTGGCTTCCTCTCTGCTAACTTCTGCTTCTTCTACCCCATGTGGCTGGGTGAAAATACGAAAGAGGACTTTTTATCATTTTGTATCTTACTCCCTTTTGAAGAAGAATCTTGTTTTCCTCCTGGGATTCAATTTACTCTGGAGCAATTATCATTTTATACAGGTCAAGTTAATTACTTTAATGTAGATTTTGAATAATTAAATAAAGGTCTTGTAATTTGGAAGGCACAAACCACAAATAGAAATTATTAATGCATGTTGTGAGTTCTTCTTCATAATGCAAATATTATCTACTGTAATACAGTAAATATTTTCACTTAAAACAATTAAAAATGTTTCTTTTAAAAATCTTAATAATATTGAATATATTATGTAAAGTTAATTTTGTAATTGTTAGAAAAGTGCCCATGAAAGATTAGTATTTTCAAACCAACAAGGATAAAATTGTGTGATGTAGAAGCAATTTACACTTTTTAGTAAGTACATTGTTCTTGCTGAAAGAGATTATTGTATTCACTGACAGCCAATTTTCTAGTGATGAATTGTCTAAAAACCTTTCTCTGATATTTTTAGGATGTAGTAGAACAAGTGGTAAGCTAATTTATATGTTTTTCTTTACTGATCAAAGCTTTCTTTTAATTGTATTTCACACTAGTATTACAGATAGACATATGACTGTAAGAAGCTGTCAACACTACATGGTTAGAATTACTAGTTTTTGTCTTTGTATTTAGATCAGTTCCTCTGTATTTAGATCAGTTCCTCCTTATGTTTTAAATTCTGTTATTTGTTCATCCTAGGCTTGAACCAATAACCAGGGGAATAATCAAATAAATCCCTGCCAACTTCATAGATTTTGGATTAAAACTTATTGCCAAAATCCTTTCTCTATTTATAAATATCTTTCTATATTTTTATTTTTAAATACTTTCTGTTTCCCCTCTTCTCTCAATACAAAGTAACGATAAAAGCATTATTGATAGGAAAGTGATTCCTTTCAGGAAAAACAAACAAACAAACAAAAAAAACTTAGTCTGTGGACTTGATCTCACACCTTGCTGATATATTCTGTGCTCATTAATTCTTATTTCAGCAAAATTCTGTAACTAAAGGAATTGCGGCAATGATACAGAAGATGTAACAAGCACATATGACGTTGGATTGAGTCCCTGAAAGACATAAACTGAAAGTTTAATGGGAAAACTTAAGTTTTAGTTTTTTTTTTTCTTTCTCCTTGGTACACAATAGTTATGAAAGTATAGAATTATTTGCAGTCCTTGTTTGTTGAAAGGACCAAACGACCTTTTCTTTAGTACTACACACTTAGTATAATAAAAAGAAGTCAAGCACATATCCTTTTGATAAATCTTTTTAAACAATTTAGATTAACTGTGCATCTCTTGGTGCAAAAGTTAGATGCTGAAAAGAGGCAGACCCCTTCCAGTACTTGCACTTCTACATGTTCGCACATCATTTCCCAAGTGCCTTTCATTCTGGGCTTTTCTGAGCAAGGGAGGGCACCCCCATTGACCCTTCCTGCTCTGTTGGATGAGCTGAAGGTAATCCGTACTCCATTGGTCAAAGAAGAGAGAACGTGCAGATTTCAAACCTGACTACATTACCTGATACTTTAGAAAAATATTTCCCTCTGGAAATCTTGAACACTTTCCAATAACGTGGCACAGAAAGGATGGAAAGAATTGCCTACAGTCTGAATGTGGAGTAGTAATGGTGAAGATGAGGATTAAGTCCTCAGGCTGAAACACAACAGAATCTGCAACCAGACAGTACCTGGAAGGTTTTCAGGCTCTTCACTTGAATTGAGTTGGTTGACTTTTAGGAGTCCCATCTGTATGCCAAAACTTTTTAATTTGCTTCTGGCAGATATGGCTTCAGACTGACATATTTGATTTAGTACTCTTTTTGATTTCATTTGTTTATGTAAAATATGACATAAATTAATAAAAGTCTTGGAAATGAAGCAATCTACCTGATTATGGTGTAGAGGGCTACATTTAGCATGAGATCAAAACGCTGAAAATTATAATAAGAGCTATTGAGTGGTAGTATTAGGATTATATTAGTTGACATTATATCATAGTATTAAGCACATTTGCAAAAAGAATACACTGCTTATGTAACTAAAATTTCAATAACGGATGCTGTATAAAAATTCAGTTAACTGCCTATTTGCAATACATAGATATGTAGATACTGTAATGTCCTCATACATATGTATCAGGATCATGCATCCTGATATACATCCAAAATATAAGTCCTCCAATACTGGTCTGTCAACATCACATAATACCTCATGGAGACACGTGAACTCTCTCATTAAAGACAACTTAAGCATTGGAATTTTTCTATGGGTAATAAAGAGCTGTTTATGGCTTGTTAGTTTCAAAGAAGTCTATGTTCCACAAGTAAGTCTGTCCGGAGCTATTTCTATAGCAGAGTCAAAGCTCTTGGAAACCTCTGGGGCATTTCAGCACTCCACAGCATTGTGCACTTTAGATACATTTCATATATAATCTTTTTTGAAGTAGCTTATTTAGTGTTCTTGTTTATTTGGAGTGTTACAGCATTAATTGGCCAGAAGATCTGTATGTGGCTTTGCTTTGTCAGCAACCACTTTTCTCAAAACTTCGAATAGACAGAATTTGCTGCATAAAAAGCTGCATTAGGAAACTACCATTGTTCCAAGCTTTGAGAAATGAGGAGCACTTTCAAAGTTTTTACACATTCTGGTACTTTTTACATTTCTTGGCTTGATCTTAATATTCCTGACTGTAGTTCAGAGGAAACTTCATAGAATCATAGAAT
>WBMW01003736.1:0-54813 GCA_013396635.1 Penelope pileata
TGATTCTATGATTCTATATGCAATGAACTGTATCGAGACAATAATTGAGTCATGATCACTAGGAAGCAGCTTGGTTGTCTGTTGTTTTGGGGGGAGGATAGAAAGTAGAATGACATACAGAAGAGAGTGAATATATATTTCTGAACATCCTGAGATCTGTACTCAAAAGACTCACATGCATAACTTGGTTTAACTCTTGTTTTTCAAGCTGAAACAAGCTAGGGAGGCTCAGCAAGAGCAACACAGTGTGGGTGAGAGCTCAGCCTTGGGGAACTGATGAGCATCAGGGAAGCAAAAGGGCAGGGAGGCAGGGGTGGCTTAGGGCAGTCATCTTCCATCATCTACAATGAGAATGCAAGAGGACATGCATGGCCTGCAAGAGGAGTGAAGACTTTAACCTGAGCCCAGGTGAACAGCATCCCAGCTGTGCCCTGTGCAGCCACACTGATAATGGCTGCATCAAACTCAGGCAGCTGGTGTTAGTGGAGTACTGACCTACCAGCAGGATGAAGGGCAACACAGTCAGTCCTAGTGTATTTGTTTTCTGATTGCTGACCCAATTCATAGAATCAAAGAATTTGATTTTAAATGACTGAACTCCAGTCCGCAGCCTGTCTGTTGGCTGCTCCTGTCACCCAAACAGGCACTTGGTTTTGAAAGTGGTGAGCAGAGGCTGTATATGGTCACAGCAGTGCCTCTGGCTGCTGGATACAGGGACAAGCTCACAACCTAAACTTGCAACTGTCAGACAGAGAGAAGAATCCAGATCGAGGGGACTTCAGATCTTTAGGGAACAAATGAAATGGGGATGAGCACAGGTCTGCAGCTAACCTAACCTAACCTGCCTTTATTACTTTTTTTTTTTTTTTTTTTTTTTTTTTTTAAATCACAAGAGTAGTAATGTAACTTACTGGTTTGCACGCTGAAGCCAGGGTCTTCTGCATTGTGGGCAAAGTAATCTGTACCAGTGCTTCTTGAAATATCTTCTTCCGGACAGTGCTGCTGTCATAATCATATTGCTGTTAAGGACAGACAAAAAGAGAAACAAGCCCAAACGTGTTTGGTGTTATTAATTGCTAACAGGAGGAACTGGCTCTTGTTAACCTGCAGCTGGTAACTGACAAATCCCAAAGGATATCGTACCACGGGCACATGCAGGGGTTTGAATTCCCATGCAGGTTATTCCAGCTTTTGGAAAAATTCTCCAAGAGCACAGAGATTCTGGGATCTTTTTGCTCCACTTTTTCTGCCTGGGCTAGAAACAGCCCTGTGCTTTCTCTCTCCAGGTATTTCATCACCAAGGACAACAAATTCTAGGGGCAGGCTAATACAAAATCTAATATAAAATGATTTACTCAGCTCCACAGCTGATTTAATTGTAATTAAAAGGACTGCACACATAGATACTCCTACGTGTCTGCCCAGAACTACATTTTACCCCTAAAAGGAGCAGCTTTGCTACAAGCCACCAAATCAGGATATCCCACCAGATGGCAAAAGGTATTTCTTCCAAATACAAAGACAAATTCATTAAAGGGCAGAACCTGAGGTCTTTCTGCACAAAAGCTGCAACATTTACCTTCAGCACTCTCAGCTTGACTTTTTCAATGGTTGTTGCAACTTTCGCTGAGTCTGCCTGGCGACTTGGAGAGAACAGCTGCTCCAAAGTGTAAACTGCGTTTTCCATCAGCTAAAAGCAATAATAAAAAAAAAACTGTTAAAGGCCCAGAACATAAAATGTGTACATGCATAAGAAGCCTGATAAATGTAACTATTAACTTAAATTGTATTTCTGAGAAGGTGAAACAGAGATAAAAACAACGTGCTTAAAATCAATAAATATTTTCAAGTACTCCAAATAATTGTGGAAGGGAAGAAAGGTCTTGCCTAGTTTAGATTGTGACACTCCATTTTGGAATTGGAAAACACAAAAAAGAATCTTTTACACTAATGCAGGAGCAAAAAAGAGACAACTTCAACTTCTGTCTTGAGTTAAAAGCTGGGTCAGTAAAGTTTGCTAAAAAATTATATCAGCAAACTTATCAAGGTAGATTCAGTTATACTGTCCAAAAAATGTGTTTCTGTTGATACTCTTTATTTCAGTTCTTTAAAGGCTAACGTGCATAGAAATGATGCACAAAATAAAGGAAATTAAACCTTAGTATCTTTAATATAATAGCTTTCTTGTACAGATTTAATCTCATGTCACTATCCAAAGTGATGGCGACCAAGCCAAGAAGTAGAATCCAGTGGCTTTATATAAAGGCTGCAGACAAAATTCATTATTATGTAAGAAGACTCCCACTGACTGCCATCAGATCCTACTGGTCTTAATAATTAATACTGTAGGTAAGTCTTTTTTAGAAAAGTTATTAATCAGTAGCTTTCCTTATAATATAAATAGTTGTCAGCAAAAATCTCAGAGGGAGCAGTAATTTCTTGAAGAATGATGTTAGGCTAGTACTTGTCACAGTTATCCAAAGATTCATGAAACATATTAAAATCCCTACTACAAGAAGATATTTCAGAAAAGCCATTCTGGAAGTGGTAATTATTTCTGTCTAAAGAGGCTTTGCCTCATTTAAGTAGTGTTTCCATTCAGTTTTACTCTTACTGCAGAGGGATGGGGACTTCCACAAGGAAGCATCAATACTGCTGGGTATCGCTTTGCATTGCATGGGAACATCCCCATTGGTTTACATGACGTACATAGGATTTTTTGTAGTTTATAAATGAGTATGTATACGCTTATGGACAAGACACTTTTAATTCCTCCTAGACCATTAACATGAATGAAAATAAGCAGTAACGGATGTTGAACAATAATTTTTTAACTGACTTTGCAGATGATGTGGAATTAGACTACACACTGTGTTTCTACATGGAAGTGGGGAAGATGGAGGTTTATTTAATACGTGTCCATCAGGAGGAGGGACAGTAAAGGGTCAAGCACTACAAGACTTCCCATATAACAAAAGGACACGAACAATGTAGAGTTAAGTCTGAGACTGATTCCAAGATGAATGACTCACTTTTTATTTGCATTTTTATTTGAAGCAAAGCATAAACTGGTGTAGCTCTGGTGAAGTCACTGGAGCTGATTTATTTACGCTAATTGAGTGTTTCACTCCTAAACTCCTTGAACTTGACCACTAGAGGATGCCAAGCTCCCAAGCCTGTAGCTGTGCACTACAGAAGAGTCCTCCACCCCAGGATCTGGAGTGAAGCCAAACACTTCTTTTATATTAAAACTACATGAGAAACATCTGACCTTACTTGTTAATAAAATAAATGTTCGTGGACACAAAGTGAAACTATTTACTATTTTTATGAGAAAAATAACATCCTTTTAAAGAGAGAGAAGCGATAACAGCATTTTCAGAATAACTTCTGCTATTACTTAACTTACTGTGAATTTTCACTCATGTTCCCTTCAGAAAAAAAACAACAACAAAAACCAAAAACATAACTTGATTTGTATAGGATCTATTTTCTGTCTAGCTCTTTGTCTTGATTCATGGCCTTCACTTACTCAAAGGCATTTTATCTGAGCAGCATTTTGGAATGGTTTCCCTAAAAGACTCAGACATGAAATCAGAATTTTAATTCTGATTAATTCTTTGGCTGCTAACCATTGCTGTACTTACAAGAACTGCTTTTAGGAAAATCTTATCTCAGCACTGTGCTAAAAACTTGCTTTCCTTATCCATAATTCCCACTTCACAGAAGGGGACCAGCTGCATTTCACAAGATGACCAACCAGATTACTTAGTTTCTCAACTACGGATTAAAATCACAGGATTCAACATATACAACAAGGCCAAATCTGCCCTGCATTCTAGCAATGGAAAGAAGTCTGCTGGCTAGGTCTTAATAGACCTTAATTTTTAACATTAATTGCCTTATTTTACATTCATGAGAAAATAAGTTATCAAGGAAGAGACATTCTATTTTGGTAAAATATATTTAGGACACTTCCTGAAAAATCAATGCTCAAGAACAGAAATCAGGTAGATTTTAGCCACCTCACCTGCACAAGGACAACCTTCCAGGGTGCAGAGATACTGAGAATTCAGAATGTCAAGGTTCAACCTCACTAATACAAGCACAAAAACGAGCTTCTAGCTGTGATTTTCTTAGGTTTTGTTATCTGCACTTTGATTGATGTATGTTCTGGGCCTTTCACACAGCTCTTTATCAAGATTACTTTGAAGCGGCTTAGAAGGACAAATCTAACCTGTTCCCTCAGGAGAAAAAACTGGATTTTACAGTACCTCTTGCATGAAGTTCTGTGTCCTCTGAACCACAAAGTCAACATGATAGACCTTGAAGCGACTCTTGAGGTCTTTAAGGAGCTCCTGGAGGAGATTCACTTTCAGATAGCAAGGCTCCATCTTCACAGAATTGAATGGTAGGTTCATAAGCTGATCCACATTCTGTGTTCCAGTGAAGGAAGAACAGATTTTTTAAAAAAGCAACCGGAAGCCAACTTTTAATAGAGAATGTAGGAGTGGCCCTAAATGAGATTCTGATATCTACACTCTGGTTGCACAAACACCACGAGATTTTCTAGACCACAAAACCAAGCAGTAATGTACTGCCACCTGGGGAAGCAGACACTGCTGTGAAGTTCTAGCTAGAAAGTCCTTGTGCTAACGTAAAAGGCTCCAGTTTTATTTTTGTCTTACCTCCTTTAGCTTTGTGATATCATTTGTCTTCTGGAAGTTCTGAATGATCTCATTAACTTCTTTATCAAAAAGTGAGCGAACTTCAGTGAATCCAGAACTCACGGGACCCATGAGTTCCTCCAAGATGGATGTGAGGAATGGCTGGATGTTTTCTGTGCAGCACTTCTGGGCAGGCTCAGAAACAGCGGCTGGAGTGTAAGACAATGCATACAAGGGATGCATTTTAGGCCACTAAGATATATAGTGAAAAAAGTAATCTGAACAATGAATTAAATGCCTCAATATTTTTCCATGGAGCTACACCTTTTCAGAGATGACAATGGTGATGACAGGAGACTTTATCATTTTTTGTGTGACTTTGAAACAACTTTTCCTATGCCCAACCTAACCAAAGTAGCAGTCTGGGGGCTTCATAAGGGCAGAGGAAGGGAAGCTGCAAGTATTGATAAGTACTGGGAGGTCTGCACACAGTGTGGCCATACTGCCTGTAGAAGGATGTAACTGACTTTGGTACTCTACAGTTCATTGAAAGCATCCGAGGCTGTTACATGATAATATCAACATAACATCCTGAACTTTACCAAAACAGCTCCTAAATTATTGACTGTTTATTTATCTTGCTAACTTAAGCATCAACTGATGTCTGCCTCCTTTTTACACTCATTTTTATACTCACCGTAAATCATAATTTTCTTCACATTAGTTTAAAATCACAGAATCACAGAATGGCCTGAGTTGGAAGGGACCCCAAGGTTTAAGCATACTTCAGCAGCCTATGAAATTTTCACCTAACCAGAACCTGTTTTTCTAGAGCATTCCCAGACATAAGGTCTAAACCACTACATTTTTAATTATGATGATCATGCAACCCATGCCTTCACTTCACAATGCTGTCCAAGCAAAAATCAAAGCAGAATAAAAAACTGTAATCAGGATGCTCATAACCTGTCAGCTCTAGCTCCAGAAGCTCTGGAAAACTTTGTATTTTCTCAGATGCAGCTGCCACAGGTATCAGTTTGTATTCAAGGCAGCAGAGGCTCAAAGCATTTGTTATCTGAAAATGAGTGTCTCTGGTTGGATTTTCGAAACACATGGGGATTTGAAAATGACGACATCTGGTAATTTGAGCAGCACAATGGGAAACGTTAAAGAATTGCTCCACAACATGTTTGTTCCCCTACTAACCTTTGATTTTTCCAGCTAAGAAGTTCTTGGAGTTAAGAATCTGATCCATGTCCGAGCGAATGGTTCCTTCAAGAGTTTTTACAAAGTCTCTGCACTCTTCTTTCAAGGTACTCAGTCCTTCTGAAACCTGCTGCTGGACCAAGCCATAGGTTTCTTCTACAAACTGTACTCAAATTAACAAGTGAAGATTAGAATCAGCATATACAGACGATTAGTATGAGAATTAGCTATTCTGGAAATACACATACTTACACCAAACCAGGCCCGCTTCCTGTCATTCCTCTTTCCCTTCATTTTAGGCAGGATCATTGTCTGAAGGTTAGGCAGGAGTTCCTCCATCACAAGGTTGCTCAAGATCTATGTGGTTAAGAGCGTAAAACATGTTCACACACTGTTCTGCATCAAAAACTGAGCACTTGCTTCACAGAATGATGTGCAAATACAGGCGACCACAGACACACAATAGCTCCGCTGTCCCAGATTGTCATTTAAAATGCTCAAGGCTACTCACACCCTCCTAGACGCCTTATCATCAAGGAGAAATTGTTCTAAAAACTGAGCAGCCAAAGGATGCTCCTAATGGGAACACTGATTGGCTCAAAAAAGGAAGACATGGCGGTACTGGTACTGGATCTCTAGGACTGCATCTTGTAAGCACCAATTTCACAATTCACACAAGAACAAGAGACCTAATTTGGGTAGATCAAATAATTCAACTCTGTTTTTTGTTTTTTTTTTCTGGTAAAATATGATCCAAAAGACTCATTAGCTCCAGGCTAATCCTGAGGCAAAAAGGATAAAATGAATAGCTGCTGGTGTTTGTGACAAAATTTTCAAGCAATTACTCTTGTCAGCAAAACAATTATGTTGGTATAAATACAGTAAAACTTTCACTTTGTGAAATCTTTATATACATTAAAGTTTCCTTTCAAGTGTTTGTGCTGGCATGTAGGAAAACTGAGGAAAAGTTATCACTGCCCTATTTTTTATTATTTAAGTAAGTTGTCCATTTTTCCTTGCTGTATTTTTCTAAATTGACACTGGTACTTTTCCCTTTCAGTAACTTTTTCAGCATGTAACAGGGCTTGGTGGTTTCAGAAGAGAGGCATCAGCCATTCTGAGCCCAGCAACCAAGTGGCAGCTTGAGCTTGCAGCTGGTTCCAATCAGAAAGAAAAGACATTAGCCTGGAATACAGATGGTCCCAATCTGGGGGAGTGGCCGATATGCTGGTAGGCAAAGCTGCAATTCAGAGGGACCTTGATGGGCTGAAAAAACGATGGATGGAAACCTCATGACGTTCAGCAAAAGCAAAGGCACAGTCCAACAACTGGGATGGAACAACCCCAGGCACCAGTACAGGCTGGCAGCAACCGGCTGGAAAGCAGAGATGCAGAAAAGGACCTGAGCATCTTGGTGGTCAACTCCACATCTGTCTGCATCTGTCCACAGCTACATATGGAGGGTGTTGGGTAGATGGAGACAGACTTTTCTGGGAGGTGCCCAGGGAAAGGATGAAGATGACAGCTACAAGGGCAATTATAATTAAACACTCAGAAAAAATTTTCCCCATGAGGGTGGTCATGGGAAGAAGTTGTGCTGTTTCCAGCCTGGCTGCCTTGAGAGCTCAGCTGCACAAGGCCCTGCGTTGGCTCTACTCTGAGCAGGAGATGGGCCAGATAACCTCCACAGATCCCTTTTTAATTCAATTATTCCTGGTCCTGCGGTTCTCCTGACAGCCTCAAGGAGGAAAGGCTGCCTTCTTTGATGAAGAAATAATCAAGCAGTGCAAGGCAGCTTCCTGGCTTCATCATCCCCATCACCTATTTCAGAAACTCTCACCAAGCTTTCTTCAGAATCACTTGCTCTGCATTTCCATCAGGCTTTGCACCTCCTCTACCTAGGTCTGAACAACTCCTTTTTTGCTCATCCCACATGCATGCACCAAACTGGCCGTACATACACAGAGCTACAGGCACATGTCTTTTCCTCATGTGTTGGCCAACAAGGCAATCACTGGTGATGCAGAGGAAGCAATTCATCACGGGATCTGCCCTATTTCTATTTCTTGGTGATCTCAGGTCTCTGAACATGCTTCCTATGGGGGCATCTAACAGTGCTGAGGATATGCTGGATTCTTGACTTTCCCTAATTAAAGTGTCTTGACTTCAAGACCTCAGACCCACATTTGGTTCAGTCACTACTTGTACTCCTAACTCAGAGAAGGGAGGGAGATCTTTTGTTTTCTGGGTATGTTCATTTGCTGTTGCCCAGGTATATTTGTACTGGCCCACAGTCACAGAGGCACAGCTGCTTGTGTATGATGACAGAGGCAACGCTGCAGTGCATATGCTATAAATATGCACATTATGGCACATAAACCTTTCATCAAGGCTTTTCATTTGTCCTGACTGTACAGCACATATAAGGTTGTCCACAGCATCCTGAAAGCTTTGAAGTGCAGTGGATATCCTGTAAATCAAAGAGAGACATAAGAACCCTATAGAACAAGCAGATAAAATACATCTTAAGGTTCTGTACATTTCTCACTTAATCTGGGTGGAGAATTACTGGTTTGCTCAACAGTTTCAATCAAGTCTCACAGACAATGTTGTCCTACTTCCCTTCCAGTGAGACTTGAACAGGGTTATGCAAGGGAGATGCGTATTTGGATACATCTCTTCTTGCTTCAGCAATGCCCAGCACAGTCCTCATTCAAGGACCACTGCCCTGATGCACTCAGCCACTGCCTGAGCTGGTACAGAGTGCAAAAACATTGTGCAATTTTGTATGTTCATCGTGCATAGTGCCAGTGTTTCCTGACATTCCACCTCCCAATACAGCTGCTTGAGCAGGTTTTAGCCATAGCTGATACTGGAGTCAGTGAGCAGCACTGCTTCCTCCAGCTGTTAACTTGACAAAGGGCTCTGTAAGTGCAAGAAAGGCTCCCCTTGTGCTGCTGTGCTCCTCCTTTCCTGCTATCAACAGTCCAACGATGCACTGGGAAACTCAGAAATTCAGACAACATGAGTAAGAGGGGCTCTGACTGGATGCCACGAAGCTTAACGCAAAGCATCTCCTGAAGCAATCCCTACAGAAATTTAACACACAATATCCTACTTATTAATATAGCTAAAATGTATCTGTAGCATGCAATACCCTGATGTTGTTTCATGTAACTGAACCACTTACAGATTGTGCTACAGCACCATTTGCACTCAGCTGCAGTGACTCAAACACATCTCAAAACCATTGGACTAATTCAGGTCCTATATGAATGGGCTGCTTAAAAGAAATCTCATGAATAACCCAAAGTGTAGCACCACACAATGGATAATAAATGTGACAACTGACCAAGCACACTCTGAAGAATCGGAGCTCTCTGGCAACATTTGTAAGAAGCACTGGACAGGGCTTATACTTCTCTACTGAAAAGTGTGCCACTGGGGTTTTAGGTTTTTTAATCCCTTATCCAGCTGCCTTTGGTTTACAAATAAGTTATTCTACATTTGTGTAGTACCGATCAATGGAGTTATGCTGGAATAAAATTATGGTGTTGCAGTGCTCTCACTGTGTAGCTGTTCTGCTGCTTATAACAAGTGTTGTCAAAAATTTCCTGGTTTTAATCTCTTTTAGCATTTACCTACAGAAATACCATCTGTAACTCAAGGTATCCTCTGTTAGTAATAAAATATTAAAAATGAAAAAGAAGAAAACCAAAGTCAGGGAAATGAACTTTCACAGACCCCCCAAAATTTTAGCAGCTCTTCAGCTGAGTTACTGGCTAATTGTTATATTAAATCCATGTTGCAGCACCTAGGCAGAGCTGTGTGAGTTAATGACTGCTTCAGTTAATACTGTGGAGAGTCTGCCATTGTAAATGAATGTCAGTAAACATATTTATTGGCATTCTGCAGAAATTTTTACAGCAACAAATTGTAGCATGCTTGTTCCAAACCATTCACTCAGCTTGGACATTTGCCTAAAACAATTATTATACTTGGTCCAAACAGGCATGAGAACACACTCCACTTACAGAATGAAATATTGCTGAGAGGATAATAGCGTAACTAGTCTGGATGTCTTCTGATTATAGTTCTCTTGAGCTATACGGGTTATGAGTTGGCAAGCAGTGTGCAAAATTAAACATAAAATGTAACTAGCACTATAATAGTTTCATAATGTGAGGGAGGAAGGGAGAAGAGAAAAACTCTCAGTCCCTCCACCGAAATGATGAAACTCCTTACATTATGGTATTTATTGTCAGATCGTAGCAAAAAACTTCAATCCCAACATGGTGGCACTGGGAAAGACACTACTTACAGATTCTTCTCCATTTTTCACGTTTTTCAGCATTTCCAAAGTACGTTTTTCCTAATTGAATAATCTGGTTTCTCCAAACAAAACTCTGCATCCTGAACTCTCTGTCAGATGTTTTTCCATTTTCCCAAAGGGAAACCAGACTTCATCAAGGAAAACACCCAGCAGCTGGTACTAAAGTAAATATTTGCTGCTGAGTGCTCACTGCTTTGGAAAAAACACATAAACCAGGGCCCAAATAATGTCTGAGTCGCACTAAAACACATTTGGAGTGATGCCAGGGTGATCGGCAGAGCTACTCCAGCTACCATCAGTGCTCCACAGCTCATTCAGGTGCCCAAATAAGGACCTCGACCCTGAGCTTAGCATCTCATTCTGAAGAACTTAAGTGCACAAACCTTTGGCACTCTAAGTGTAATTGTTACTGTGCAAGGCTGTTTCAGAAGGCTGGCACAAGAAGTAGGCTTGCTAGTATATCTGCTCAGAATTAATGCTTCATTTGCAAAGAGTGGGGAAGAACAAAACAGAGATTCTTCAAAACATATCCAGAGCTGCTCTTCTGTTCTTCATAAAGCCTCATCTCCTCCAATGGCATTGGGAGGCATCAGACCACAACTAACTGGAAACTGTTCAGTAACGAAGGTAATTGCAACAGAAGAAAATACGTTTTATTTGTGCAGAAGAGCTGAAAAGGTAGGAAACGGCCCAGTGCAGCTGAGAGCATTTGCTGCATGCAGGGTGTTCTGAGTTTCACGTGTGTTACTGATGTATCAAAACTATAAACATCAGCATATCCAGCAGTGAGATATTAGAAAGTGCCTTACTGTAGACACAGCATTTATCTACCCACGTGGCAATTACACCTCACAAAACTGAAGCAGAGGCACAAGCCTTGTGTGGACATGTGGCCATCCCTACATTCCACCATTTATTCCCAGCAGGCTTTACAACCTTCTTTGTCCTCAGAGCTGTTATAGTCAAAGCCCCCCACGTTGGGAAGATATTCTTTTACCTCTTTTTCATTGCCAGTTATCATTTCCCACGTCCCATAGTGGCCCTTCTCCTGCCGGAAGAACTGAATGGCTTCTAAGAACGCCTCGACTTCATACGTGGTCTGCTTGAGAAAATCTGAAGAAAAGAAAAGGTACCACAAACAACCTTTAAAAAAATAAACATCCTTTTAAAATCCATTTTCTTATTCCATGCACATATGAGAGAAATATTTTCCAGTCATTTACCAAGCCCAAGTGCTTGAAGACCTTTGGGCTTCCGTAAAGATTCAGAAGCCAGGTATGCCAGGTTGCCAGGTATGAACTATCTCATCTAGAACGTTAAGTGGAACCAACACCAGCAAGTGTTATCATGGGGCACAGGGTAAAAGATAACAGTTTCATAGCAAGCTTTGTCTGTGGTAGACTCTGATGAAGCAGTCATTAACATCTCAAAGCTCATCCCTCACCTCTATGCCTACGAGCAAGGTAAGATAGCGCATGGGCAAACTGTGACAGCACGTATCAGTGCCAACAGTTGGGAGCTTCTGCTTCTTTAATTTAAGAAATTAAGATACTGATAATTATCTCAGCGACAGCACATCCCAGCATGCTGTATGCCCTTGAGAAATTGCTAAACTCTGACTTACTGCCCCCCAATAATCTTGTATTTCATTTGTTTTGTTATGGAATTGGTGATCAGCTTTTTCATGAGCATATAGTAACATAGACCTGGACAAAGTAAGCTCTGTGCTCACACCAATTAAGAAATTTCTGACAGAACTGTGTTGCTTTTCTCCAATATTTCAGGCATGTTTAACCATGGCTCCAGAGCATCTGGCTACTGCCTATGGCTACTATTGCTAGGTGGCAGCTTGTCCCCAGAACACGATGACAACCTGGGGACACCGTGTTGTACAAATGAGACTGCAGCACTGAAGCACCTGAACAAGTGGCTGAGCTGGTCTGCTCTTAACAACACTGGATAGCCAGACAGGGCACAGAGTCATGCAGTAAAACCAGTCTGTCATGATTTGGGGAGAGATAGTCCCTCTGCCTCAAAATGTGCAAAGGCTCCCTCGAGCAATGAGGCCACTTGGCAAACCTGAACGAGAACTCCAGGCTGGAAAACCACAGCTGAAATAGTTCAGGGATTCAAGTGCTGTCCATGCTGTGTCAGAGCTTCAGGATTACTGTGAGTATTATTATCTGATGGGAAAAACAAAGCCATGACAATTTATTGCTCCCCTCTTCAAGGTTAACTGCTTGCAGTACCAATCAGCTGAAGCCCCACTGTGTGTGCATGTTAGGAAGAAAGCAGAGAAGAAGAATGTTAATTCTATCAAAGGTAAGCATTCTGCTTTTGAAGACACTGGTATGTATAAGCAACTATCATGTGAAGACAGAGATTAAACTCTCAGGCCTTGCCTGTCAAGAAACACATGCCTTTGATGTGTTCATGAGACTTTCAAGCTTTACAGGAGGCTTGCATGCACACAAAGGGCAACAGAGGGATTATACAAATTATGGAGAACACAAGAGATTAACATTATGGTAATTCCCCAGATGCCTCCTCCATGCGTTTTACCACTTGGTAGACAGCACCCCTGTTTTGCAGATATTTAGAGGTCCTGAGAGATCAAACAATTTCTTCAATGCCACACAATGATCAACTGAGAGAACAACAGCCACATGAAATCCCAACCATTTATTTGGTGCTACCTCCATGATTTATAGCATTTTTAATAGCAAGCCATCAACCAGGATGCTAAAATACCAGTTGAAGAGCTGTACAGTCAGGCTGCCCACTGCCAAGAGAAGAACGTGCTCTGATGGCAGCTTTGACAAAAGAATGGAGTACTCAACCTGCAAAACTGGTGGAGCATTGCTTATGAAAGCTTTTGTCCTCCTGAAACCAAACAGAGCATTTTGACCAGCCTTGGCTGGAGGAAGGGGAACTGAAGCTCCTGCAGCCCTCCCATTGTGACTCACATGTTTTGCTCCTTCACAGCTGTGCTCCCTCCTAAGCAAAAGGGACAGCAGAGCACCCAAAGGGCTGGATCTTGGACCTGCCGCAGTAACCATCTGCCAGTGCTGACAAGTCTCCCCTCTAAGATCACCAGTTTCAAACTCCATGCTCAAGGGAGAGATTTCTCTGTTCTGACTGTCCCTGACCCGCAGAAAAGGTGCTAAAGAAGATGCTAAAAAAACAAGAGCAATTAATTTGAAGTTCATGGGAACAATGTCAGGCTGTAAGTAGCATAAATCCCAAATCACACATTCTTTCCTATGCCAGTAAACACAGGAGAACAGCACAACTATGGCAGTCTTACTACAAAAACAGCTTGAAGTAGAAAGGCAGCTTTATACTCCAAGGCCTACTGTAATTGCTTTAATTTAAGCATTTTTTTGTCACTTTCCATAGAGGAAAGGATTGCATCAGAGATAAGACACTGAACAACCAGACCCATCCAGCCTTAGCTTGTGTGATGGACACAAGAGGCACATTGATGGGAAATGCCTTGAGAAAAGGGAATTGTACCCAAGCTGGAAAGAGCTGCAGAGAGCATCCTCCAGGATCTCAGCAGGGAAGAAGCAGGGCTTCTGTAAGCGAGAACTAGCAGCTTATGGAAGGACGAGAGGAGGGCGAGTGGGTTGGCAGCCAGCTGTGTTCTGCCAGGGCAGGGCAAGGCAAACAACGATGAGCTGTTGGATGGCCCTGCTTACGTGCGAGAGAGAGGACGGTGCGTGGGAGATGGGAGCAGAAACTGCAGCTGCAAACAGGGCAGGTGGTAAACCCTCATGGTGTCAGGAACAATTGTTCATCCACAGAAAGCACAGAAAGGACAATGTGTGCTTCCCTCCGGGGCTTCCCCTGCCCCGACCTGACTGGTGCCTATCACCAGCTACGGATCTGTACCCACTGCTGCAGAAAGCAGAGCCTGTCGGGAGCTCAGAGCAGCAGTGGCTGTGGGTCCTCCTCCTGCAGCTCCCATATGAGGTATGGGGGTCACCTGGCGGTGCAAGGCTTTATTACCACCAGGTTTCTTAGAAGCTAAGCTGAGATACAGCACTGCATCGTATATTTCATGAGTAAAGGCAGACCTTAACAGACATCACATTTCTTTCCACAGAGCAACCGCTGTACTATCTCAGTCTACTTTCTTGCTTGTGTCATACACGCAGCTTCCACGACCGAAAAGAGCTGGAAGTATCTGTTTTGCACGCATGATGTACCTCTGCCTGGGCCAGATGCTGCCTCCCTCAAAACAGAAAAATGTGCTTTGCTTTTCTCTCGGGTAGTCTGTATGCTCGGTGTCCTTTCTGAACGCACACGTGCAGCCTTCTGGCCCCACCTTTGTGCTGTGTCTCTACACGAGGGGAAGCCAGGCGCAGAAACTCTTCATTGTCACCGGACAGGAAGCAGTTAGCAAGTCAGCCTCCAACAAAGTTACAGGCCATAAAGGTTACTGAATGCACGCCAGTGCCATGCCGGTGAGGCTTTATGAGCGCCCAGAGCGGTGCGACATGCTCAGCCTGTGCTCGTCGGCACTCGGGAAGCTCCCCGAGCAGCTTCTCCAGCTGCTGCTGAGGAGAACATGTGCTTATTCGTGGGGAGCAGAACAAAATTCTGCTTGCTCTGTTTAGCTTCAAAATAAGAAAAGCCACACAGAGACTATCTTTTCATGCCTAAACGTGGAGCCTAATTGAAATAACAAACGCAGATAAGACACCACTAACAACACGTCCCTTTAATAAACACAACCCAGAAGCAGTCCATACACAGCGTAACTGCTGCAAAGCTCCAGCTGAAGAGAAGGAGAGGTGTCTGGAAGTGTTGTGACTGTACAGGTCTCCCTATGATGCTTCTCTCAATGCAGGCACGGCCACAATTGCTCAGCGCTGCAGATAGATGTCTGCAGGCTCCTCGCAGTGCATAAGCAGTGTGAATCCCTCCAAAACAACTCTCAAACCTGACTGAAACGACATGCAGAGGATCAGGCTTCCCAGACTCACTCACGAGGCCCTGGTGCCGAGTCCCTAACTTAGATGGCCCTGTGCCTAATTTGGGCCACATCTGATGTCTGCGCCGCTGTCAGACTTCTGTCTCTTCACAAGGTTCTTCAGGCTGTCCTGAAGCTCCTTTGGCAGATGCCACAGAGGCAGTGACAGAGGACATCTTCAGCCCCATTCCAGAGCAGCACAGCAGCACTGCTGTCTGAAGACAGGTGCATCGGTGGCACAGGGTTACCAGCCCTTTGGGACAGAAGATGTGCTACCTGGACCACCTGTCTGCTTTGCAAACATCTCTTGTCTGAAGGCAGCAGTGGGGATAATGGGCCCTGCAGGCCTCAGCCGCGCCTGTGCTCACAGACAGACCAGTCCTGTGCCAGTCCAAACACTGCGCAAGAACGTCCAGAAACAGACCTTGTTGCAGAGACATAAGTGCCCCACTGCTTACAGCTAAAACTGTGGATTTTCAGCAAATTGGGATAACAGGAAATCTGTGTTCCATCATTCCAGTTCAAATTTGTTAACTGCATGCTCTGTGGGCTGCTGTGTCGGGTCTCTCACTGGCGATTAATCACTTGGATGCTGACTTTCCAAATTACAGCTGAAGGGAGGTGCCTCTTTCATGTCATGTATTCCGTGATGCTGACTGCTACAAAGTGCTTCAACACCCAGTTTAATCTGTGTGCTCCTCTGAGCAACAGTTGTCACTAATGAAGCCCATTGCTGCAGCACTAAAAAGGAGAGCAAAATGGTTGCAAAACAACAGGAACAGGGGTAGGTGTGGGAAGACAGATGGTGTATCGTTTACTCACTGAACACATGCAGAGCTGACAAGTAAAGGCTTCACGCAAATTGCAGCACAGCTCATTTCTGTGCCTCTCCTACAGCCACATGGAAAAGGACGTGCTTGAGAGGCTTGGGGCATGTTCCTGCCACTCCTGGTGGGAGCGCAGGCAGATGCAGGAACCAGACAGCAAGGATTTTCCACCTCCCACAATTTATGGGGTGGTTTGCTCTGCTGGGAGACCAGCAGTTCACAGTTCCCTCCTGCATCCTGAGTAATTCTGCAAACTGGGATTTGCTCATTCTTGGACACGGCAGCAGCATTACAGCGTGAAGTTGCTTGGAGAGCCAAGGGGCTGCAGTCAGGATATTTTATGATGTGTAAAAACTGTGCATGCCATCCTTCAAAACCAATGGAGTGTCCCAACTACAGTCTCGTAAATGTCCCTCTCCCTTAAAGGTTTTTGTTACAGTAGATTTATTACTTTTGTTGTTGATAATAATAAAGTGGTATAGGGACAAAGTGCTTTACCAAAGCTTGCTAAACCACTGGGAACAACCTCAGTGTTTTGGCTGACATTTAGCAAAAAGCTGAGGCTCGAAGAAGACGAAGATGAACCAGTACTAAAACAATCCAGAAGCCGGAGCTCACAGAGTGCAGGTTTCAATTAAAGAAATGCTGATTCTGACACACCGCCCATCATTTGACTTCCAAAACTCGGAAGCAATCTACCCCGGCTTGCTCTGCTCCCTGCAGCACGGACATCTACATACGTTCCCAAGCTAGAGAGCTGAGTATGGTTTGGTTCTGCAGTTGGTGAATGTCATTTTCCGTATGGCTCCTGAATTTTTCCTGCAGGTAACTATGGTTGATAGCAGAGCAACCTCGCAGCCAGCAATGGCAGTACTTACATGGGATGACTGCGCAGGTAGGAAGGCAGCATTGCCTGGCTCTTCCCTACTGCCCTCAGAAACTGCAGCTTTGGTCAAATGTCTCTTCCTCACGAATGGGAAAAGCTAACAACCTGATACTCTTCTTATTTCCCTCTCATAAGACAGCACAGCCCATGGGTACCATCTGAAATCTTCAAAGCAGCAGGCTGACTTCAGCTAAGGAGTGGGGAAGGCAGGAGGATGCCCACTGGAAGGAAACAAAGACGACAGAGCAGTTTGGTGCATTTTCACCTTTAGCACTTCCCATAACTTCTGGAATATGATATATTAGTAGAAATTGTGTTTAATTGTATACAGTATCACAGCTCCCTCATCCCTCATCCATGTTCTTGCTCCCTCATCTATTTGGTGAAAACCTGGCTTAGATGAAGAGAGTGCCAGAACATCCATTTTGTAGCTCTTTCTTGCTGATCCCCTTATGCAGTATCTTCCTGGGACAAGAAAAACCTGTGGTACCTTTCACCAGTACCAAGTACTGGTGAAAAGTCACGCTTCTTGTGAGGCTGCAACTAGATAGTAGGAGTTGGACAGAGCTGGAAAATATTTAGGATTTTCAGTGTTTTACCTTTGGTTATAGCAATCTTAAAAGATGGTGCTTCCACCACTTCTCATTTCTACTGGATGTCTCCCTCAAGAGAACAGATTCTATGCTAAGAAATGCAAATTAAACTTGTCCTAATTCTTTTGCTCTTCCAAGTCAACGTCCTCTCATCCCAACCTCTGTTTCTCTCAAATATATTTAGATTGTTGTTTCCTCTGCTTTCTATTAAATATGCTTTTAATTAAAAAATAAATCAATTTCTAATTGAATTTCTTTTAACATTTAGCTCTTTTCAAACAAAGGCTGGTAAAAAAGAAAACACACATCCCAAACCAGAGGGAGGCTGCTGGAAGAAAAGGCTATTACCTTCCAGAAGTGTGGTGTCTCAGCTATTTCAATTCATAGGACGCTGCCATCTCTCGTATTGGCACTTCGAAGAAAGCTGTTACACGCTGGCAGCTGCTGATAGATTTGGGTGAAAGCATCTGGACAAGACTGGGGAATAAGAGATGTTCCTGCAGTTAAAGAACTCTGCCAACCTCCCAACACCACAACTAGGGGATGCCTATCAAATAAACACAAATGAGATGACGAAGAGCAGTTTTCCTTTCTAAGAACAATCCCTTTAGTACAGTTTACCTGCAGCAGCATTTTTTTCTAGTATTTCTGATAATATCTGTCTGGGGTTTACTGGCTGTGGATAGCAACTGCTGCTGTTATTGTCAGGTGCTCATGCAGTTTCTGTTAATGATGAGCAGCTTTCTCCTAGGAGGTGCAGAGTGATACCATTACACGGAGGACGATGAACAGGACACAGAAATGGCCAAGAGAGAGCCCTGACTCAGAGGCTGTTATGTGTGGGTGAGCAAGACCAAGCCATTATCTCCTTATCAGATGGCAAAAAGCAGTCACCTGAGTTCTTGGCACACTTCAAGAGCTGTTGTTTGTAAGGTACTACAGAAAATCGGTAGGAAAGGCAATGGCCATATCTCTAAAAGCTGAGGTCCCGACAATTTCTCTCCTAAAAAACAAACAAATGGTCCTGACCCAAATCGTCTTGTCCTAAGGCTAAGAAAATCCATCTGCTTGAACATGGGGAGGTGAGAAGGGCAAGAGAACTGGGCCTCAGAGAAGGACAGCTTGCCTTGGGCTTATGCACAGCTACAGCACCTCCAGAAATAATTCTCTGAATAAAAGGATACACTGTTTGGTTTTACAAAGTGGAGTCCTGTCATATTATTATCCCAACTTGAGATGGAAGTTAAGTGTAACATCCTGGGATGGAGAAGCATCAATCTCATAGCTCTGACGTTTTCACGAGAGCTATGTGCTATCATATTATTCATAGACTGTGTGCCACAATACTGCTAATCACTAACAGCAGCTAGATGAGGTCATTTCCAAACAGGATACAACCCTGCAATAATACACTGTATTCATTGCAAATAAAGTTTTGCAGTGCAAGTTCCCTCCAGAACCTTAACCCAGAATTTCAGATGATTGCTTTGCAGCATGCAACACTTTCCTCTGCCAGGAACATCAGCTTGGGGTTTTATAGCCTAAACCACAGCATCATTCATCTCTGAGAACCTCCAAGTGCTTTACAATCCCGCTCCTGCACTCCTGGAAAGATGAGAATTTTCCTCCTGGTGACCTTTGAAGCTGCAGCCGAATGCAGCCTTGCACCTGCACAAATGAGTCTCTTCACAGCTACTGAAACAGGCTGGGGTGGGGGTGCAAAGCAGTGCCTCCTCTGCACCACCTCCTGCTTTGCGCTACGTAGGAAACGGAAGATCTGACCAGGTGACAGACGTAGGAAGAACATAGATGCAATTTGGATTTTACAAAGGTTAATCATCTTGGCATTTCAGAATGAATAGACCTCCCACGGACTGAAAATCCCAACAACAGTACACACAAGAGGGGCTTACTGGAAAAGCCAAGGCCACGTTGACTGGAGGATCTGATGCTGTAGAGCAAAGACATCCCACAGGGAAAAAACAGTCTCATTTTAAGCAATTCATACAGCAAATTCTAAATTGTGTCCTAAAACATTTCATGTTTTTTTTTAGCATCCACAGGCCTTGTCAGAGATATTTACGTGAAAATGGTTTTGGATGTTATAATGGTGCTAACACTTCTGTGGAAATTTACATGCCAGTTTTGAACATGTATTTGGACTTCTGAGTAAAGTGAGAGACACAGCACAGCACAGCCAGCATCTCAGCCACTCAGGTGGAGTACAGGAGATCTCATCTCGTTAACCATAAAGTGATTTAATTAACAGAAGTGCAGCAGCTGCAGCAGAGAAGTCAAGCAGCAAGCTCCAGGTTCAAGCTAGGCAGGTGAAGCGCTGAATACTGTCAACACTGTACCTTTGTCCAGCCCCTAAGTATCACACAAACCTTCGGAAAGGTCTTGCTTTCCTCCCAGAGCAGAAAAGCTATTTTCCCTTAATATCAAAAAAGTTATTTTTGATGTTTTGTGGGTATCAAAGCAATTTCCTACTCAGTTCTACTTCAATTGGTCTTTCTTTACATTATCTGAAAAAGACAATCCTGAAAAATCCTGAACAAGAAACTCCTTTCTTCTGCTGCCCTCTCCAGAGAACAGCCAACCTGTCTGCAACAAAAAGACTCATAAACCTCTTCCAAGTCCTACCTGGACTCATGACAGCTGCTTTCAGGGATGAAGACAAGCGGTGCAGAACCACGTTCAGCAGTGGTGAGATGCACATATGTAGGAAAAAGGATGGCAAAGAGAGGAAAGCATCTAAGGAAGACAGTATTTCTCCTGATACAGTCAACCTGATCTTCAGCTTGAGCAGTTAATGTCAAATAGTTATGAGAAAAACACCTGCCAGCTAAATTTAGAGTTGAAAAAGGAAATGTGGGCACAGCTAGTGGCAACCCAAAATCGTAGCGATGGAGGAGAAAAATCTGATGCTGTCTCGGCTCTCCTATTGTAGCCAAGCTGGGACAGAACACCCAGCATAAGGTTAAAATGACATTTTGTATTTCTCTCTTGACTAATGCATTTCTGTATGGAACTTCTTTAATTTATTTTTTCTCTCTCTCTCTTTTTTTTTTAATTTATGGTGAAATTGGAGATGGCAGGATATGGTTTTGAAAGTCCCTTAGCTTCCTGTGTCATGATGGTGTTTATCAAGGCACGGATGTGAAATCAAACCAGATGAAAGACCATAAAAACAAGAAGTGAAACGGCATCTCCCAGAATTAGCTACCTATATTTTCCTCCTCATCACGCAGACTTCCCTATATCGCAGCACCAACTGCTTGGGCTTCTTCTCTTTTAACAGCAAACACCAAGTGAAACCCAGCAGCTGGTAACCTCATACAGGAAAGGAGAAGACCTCATAAAATGACAAAATGAAATAAACATTCAGAAGAAACTTCTGCCTGATTTATAGGGCATGCAAATGTAAAGGGGTAAAAAATGAAGGATAATAAATACTGGGACACGATGAATATTTTGAGCATTTCCCTCACCACGGCCATTCTGGCACTGACAGTGCTTCACCACTGGGGAGAAGGTGGCGGCTTCACCGGCAAACTGTCCCCTAAAACATGAGGGGTGTAGTGCTCACCATTTCTGTCCTTTCCAGAAACAAAATGGGGGTGGAGAGGGAACCAGAGTAAGACCAACCTGTGGACAGAAGTGGAGGGATCACAGACGTAAAGGCAAACACATGATCCACATGCTACAGCCCACATTCATTCTGGGAAGAGCAGGTTGAAAAAAGGGAGGAAAAAACAAAGCCACTTCCACACTCTGCTTCGATTCAAGCACAGCATCTTTAAAAGTCTGACAAGTTCTTAAAACTAAGTTTTACATGAGATCTCACACTGATGAAGGTCTGGGCTCTACAGAAGCTTGAGAAGAACAGGCTCTCTGGAGTAACTGTGAAAGGTCAGCAGCTCCTCCCGGCCAGCCTATGAATAATTAAAGCAAAACTTGGAGAGGGAAAATTAAAAAACAGTATTATAGGCAGAAAGTTCCACATCGAGTTGTCCCTTCTATCAGGAACTTGATATGAAAATGATATTGGGATACACATTTTCGGTCACATGCTGTTATTCTCCTGAATTACTTATGAATCACCAAAACTGAAACAAACATGGTAACATTTTATAAAACAATAAAGTGAAGGAGCTTTAGATGTAAAATATTCTACTGCAGTCAACAATGCTAATTATTTACTACAATCAAACCCCCCCCAAACTTATTCCACTGTGTATGTGTCCCAGCCAAGATCAGATCAGAAAGGAAGCGGGCTGTGTTACAGCAGCCCTTGAACCTGCCTCTTCTTCAGACAGCTATCTCTTGTCTTGACACATTTGTCACCTTAAACATTTATTTTTCAGTTTTGCAAAAACAATGAAGGCTTTATGATCACCCTGGGAAACTACTGCAAGTGTTTTACAGCACAAGGAACAGACTGACAAATGCTGAAAGCTTAATTGTGTAGCGCTGTGCCCAGAGAACTGTGTTTTCTTCTCTGTATGTGGAATTATCTCTAGCAAGAGTCATCACCAAATAGCATTACTCCACATCACATTTTATTATTGACTCCTCTGTACTTGCTGGCGTAGAAAAAGCCCCTTCAGCAATGAGCATTTTTTTGGCTGACCCATGTTCTATATTTAGAGATTTCCCCTGAACACTATCTTTCTATATGCACATTCAAGCCATTTAACTAACTGAACTCACCCTTTCATTTGCAATAGCCAAAAAGCTTTGAAATCAGCAGATAGGTCCCTAACAATGCTTTATATCCTGTGTCCTAGGTAATACATTCAATGAGAAACGAATCATGGCCTTTCAGAGCTGCACAAAGCATTCTTCAATGCAGCCCACTGAAGCCTTCAGTTACAAAGGTATTGGTAAGGACTGGGCAATATGTGGAGAGAAGGAAGCTTTTGTAAAGCAGTTTTGAAATAAAAGGCACGATTAGATAGCAGCACCTCTGTATTGAGCATGCAAATTTACAATTAGCTTTTTTTTTCCTTGAAAAGTTTATCAGTCATAAATTTTAACAGAAGGGTCACACAATGAATGCTGAAAACACGTTTTGAAATCTACTTGACTTGAGCTCAGCCAGAAAAAGGAATCGATAGCAAGTACAGCTTATGTCAAGGTTGGCAGGTCTGGTACCCCAACATCCGTCCCTGCCACCTCACGGACAGCCGGCCCTGACCTGTGGGCCCCCAGCAGGAGCTCCAGGCCCCACGTCTCTTCAGCAGCTGGCTCAGACCTGGAGGACCCTTCAGTCCCAGCCTCACTCCTATGGTCTCTCTGTCAGTGGCTGCACACCTCCTTCTGCTTGCCAGATACCCTGCCTTAGGGTTTGCTGGTGAGCGAAGCCAATGGACATTTTTACCAGATGGAATTCCACCAGGAGCACTCTGGCCTCACCAGCTGATGGCTCTGTCTCTACAGTCCCTGTGCTCTGCAGTCCCTTCTCCCACAGCTGGCACCAGCACCTCTCTATGGCACACGGGTGCTGGCACTTCAAACCTGCGGGTGCCCATGACCTCAGGGCTCCTCCCCTACCTACTGGCACCTGGGACCCCAAAACACACTGAGGAGAGCAGCCTCACCCCAGGAAATCGTTCGAAGTGGAGTTCAGTAAAACGGCAGGACAGGCCGAGCAGTCCAGGTGTGGGGCTTGATGGGCTCACCAACTCCTGCTTGCACCTAACTCTGCTTTTATCGCCTTTTTCCTCTGTTATCCCATGCTTGTTTCTCCTCAATCGACTTTGACTCTTCCCTTTTCCTACCTCTGGTTCTTCCCCTAATAAATCTCACACATACTCAGCATGCTGGAAGACATCCAATGATATGCTCTACACAACCCCCAAGTGCTCATCTGAGGGGGCTTCACACTGGCACCACAAGCTGGGCCCCCTCCTCTGGGCTCCTCTGCAGCCCTCAGCCCTGCTGCTCCCTGGATGTTGGTGTTTTCAGCAAGGAGTTCTCAATCTGCAAAGAGTAGAATGAATCACTGAACTTCAAGGATTTCCATGCTTAGATTAATCCACCAATCAGCTTTCAGAATCGGGCTAATGCACAGCACACATCCTGTTCACTGAGAATGTTTTCACTATTGTGATCAGTATGGTCCTGGTTGGTTCAGGTGCATTTTAAAGGTTGTTTAATATGCTTTAACTGAATTGTACTCAAGAAGGGTGCGAAACTTCTACAGATTCCACTGGTAATGAAGGAAAATGTCACCTCGAACAGCAAATCATTATCAATTAGTATAAAAGAAAGCTGAACACAATAGGAAATTTGAAGGGGAAGGCAAAACCCACAGTGCATACATCTGAATCATACCTGCAAGCAGTAATCACTAAATCCATCCGCTTTTGTAATTATTCTTCTGACCACGAGTTCTGACCAGAAAACCCAGAAACACAGGCTGGACCAGTTATTTAGAAAGAGAGACTTAAAAGAAAGCAAACAGCTGAATCCCACAGCAGCTCCCATGTCAAAACCACACGCTGATTCACTCAAGGCTTGTGTTCAGAAAGAAGCAGCTTTTCATTCTGCTTCCTGGGAGAAAGCAGATTTTAACTAAAAGCTCCTCTGAATTTCTGGCTGAAACCCAGTGTGATACATTCCTGTCCAGAACTCCTAGTGCTATTTTATACAAAAGACAGAAAGGCAACTTCTGATCAGACATTACATCTGGCTTTCTCCTGCCTTTGCCAAATCTGCCCTGGCAGAGAAGAGAAGTGGAAAGCGCTGCCTTGGCTGCTCCGCATCCCACTAAATTCTATTCCACAATCAAACTTGGAGGATTTTTCATTTCTTCTCACTTCTCTTTTTTTTTTTTATTAATACAAGAACAGAGTTAATTTTTCTATCATGAGCTTTATTATCCGTAGTACTGCTGCACGTCTATGTAACCTTGTCAGGTTGTTCAGATGTCCGGTTTTTGTGGACAGAACCAGTTGCAAATTAAGCTTAAAAAAGCATTAACTAATCTTCCAGTCATGCAGGAACGAATACAAATCAATATGAAGTCCTCAAAAAAAGAAACACTGAAAAAATTCACTTCAAGGGCTGCGTTAAGGTTACTGAGGCCACTGATCATTTCTCCATTGACAGCACTTGGGTTTCTAGCACGTGGTACAATTCCAAGAAATCAAGAAAATACTGGGTCTTATCTCCTTAGCTATAAAAACCTGATGATGTTTACCAGTGGAACAGTAGTCTTAATCCAGACTGTCTTTACCTCCCTGTCTCTGGAGAAGAAATAATGTGACAGGAAGGATGAGTGTCGATAAAGGTACTTCAGTGTCACGAAGGATCTTCTGTTGGATAATAACTCGACCACAGAAAAAGCTGAGAGGGATAAATCTTTGAACAGATGTATAAATGAGCAGCAGCTGAGCCATACGAAGTATAATAAAACACAGACTTGCAGGCACTGGAGATGGAAAAGACCTGTTAGGTCATCTAGTCCCAGCTTTTGTCAATTCAGAATTGTCCCCTAGAGTGATGTGCTGAACTTTAAGGGGAAAAAAAACAACCTAAAGAAAACAAAGACTGCCAAAAGCTTTGTCAAGCTGTTACACTTGCTCCAGAAGAGAGAAATGAAAAACCCAAATCTCACGAACAGGCTTCAAGTCATGGAAGACTGACAGTGCCAGGAAAACATGATTATATCCCCATCTCCAATCAAACCGCGGTGAGGAAAAAAGGGGGGGCTTTCCAAAGTCCAGAGTGCTTTCTGTATGACCACAGCTCAAATCAGGCTAATCTGAACTGCAGATCACAGAGGCAGGCTTTGCCTTTGGGCACGTTAGGGGAATGTGGGTTCCTCTGCCAGCTATGTGGGGAATATTTGCTGAGACTACAGACTTAAACTGTTTGGAAGTGCCAAGTGAAGGTGTGTTTCCTCTAGACGGATGATTCCAGCCTATGCTAATCTAGTCATGAACTAGTCCTTATAGTCCCCATGATTAGTATTTGCTTACCGCAATGTTTTAGCCCTTGGTATCCCCACACCTACACAGATTGGCATCAGAGTTGTTTCGTCTGGTTTGTACGAGCTGGCAGTGCTAGAAAGGCATGCCGTGTTTCTCTAGATTCAGCACAAGCCTGGAACATGGCACCTGCATCATGTCAGGGGGGTGTACACCACCTGGTTGTCATTGGGACTGGGAGTCTCCATGTCCTCCAAGAAGGTACCTGCCACCAACCACCACCAAGAACTGTGCAAATAACTGAGCATCCTAGGGGACTGCCTAGAAATAGAATGTGTGTTTTCATCAGGGGAATGGAGTCTTAAAGGGGACCAGGAATATCTTTGGCAGTGGAGAGAAAAGAAAAGAGATGGCAATGGAGAAGAATCCTGGGAGCAGAGCATGAGACAACTGTCTGAGGGTACTAGGGTGAAGCTGATGACCAGGAGACAAAAGTGACAGCTAACAACAACATTGGGAGCAATTGCAAAAGTGAGCAAAGTGTACCCTCAATACACTTATCTACAAGCATGGGCTTCAGGCCCAAATAGATGAAATTGCTGGAGAAGTTCCTGTGTTCCCATCTACCACTGAGGGCAGCAGGAGCAGATGGGACTTGATTAAAGGCGTGGAAGAGTCTGGACACCAAGAGAGTTTAACATACCATGCTTAATAAATATCTCATGATTTTGTATCAAGATACTGGTTTTACATAAACTGCCACTTTCAAACCTATTCCCATGTCTTCTACTTGAGCTTACTACATTGCAGCTGGAATTCAACCTAACAGCTCCCAGCAAAGCAAGAAAAAGGGGTATGTTAATGCATTCCTTGAGGCACTGAAAAATGAATGTCTTTCATAACTGACTCATTTTCATAGAGTAGTTTTCTTTTTTCACTATAACAGCTATTGAAATCTCCACCAGGATAAATAACGTGTAGGAAGAAATCCTGTTTGCACTCACCATAGTTTGAGTGTCTCACGCAGTCACTCAGCACTGCACTGAACTGCCTCTGAGCTTCTGGCTCCTGGAAGCAATAGTAGCTGTGTCGAGTGAATGGCTGCCACAGGAACACTGGGAACTCCCTCGGCAGCTGGATGAAGGCTTGAGCAATCTCCTTCTCACTCGACCCTACACAGAACACATTCAACTTAAAATCTGCAGATTTCCTGGAGGCTGGGTCTTTTTCTCTTCTATGACAGCACAAAAAGAACTGTTAAAACAACAGAGCTTTGCCAGAGATGAGTAATTAATGTGATGTGCCAAAATCAAAATTTAAAATCAGAGGTCTCTTCTTATCCAACGATTCAACGGGACACAGCTGGGATCTGCAAACTCAGCAGGCACCAACCACCTCTTCCTGTTGTATGGTAGCAGCTTGATGTCCTCTCATTTTGTATTCAAGGTAGACAGAAATTAAATATTTTTTGTAAAATTTAAAGGAAACTGTTTCACCCGATTGTAACTGCTAGGGAGAAGGTTTTCACGGCAAATGAGCAAGTTAGTGGGCAGCTCTGTCTCTTCCACATAGAGACCACAAAGCAGCATATGGTATTCCATGTATGTGGAAACAAACTGCATTAAAACATGAAGGAACAGTAATGGTTTCCCTTTGCCCAAGGTTTTCATACAGAACTGCAATATGGCCTTATGGACTGTCACTTCGAGCCCTTGGTGGTGAAGCAAAGAAAGCACAAAGTATCTGTAGCTGCAGTCTGACCTGAGTCACTGTGTACTGGGGATACTGTACAGCACCATTTACAGGTGAACAAACAAAATCAATCTTGTCTCAGTGCTGTGCATCGAGAGACTGAAGAGGTTCATTTGGTGAGTCTTCAGCATCGCACAAGAAGGCAGAAAGGCTGTAAAAAAGTAACTTGGGAAGCCATGGAAAGAAAGCCCCAGGTGGCCTTGGGCTGCTCCATGTCACTCATCCCTGACTCCTCTGGAGCTGTGGTGACACTGAGGACACCTCGAGGCTCTGCTGCTGCATGCCAGCATCTGACCATCCTACGCCAGCAGTGCTGTCTTGGGAAAGGGTAATTCAGGGACGCTTCCCTGTTATAACTTTAAGTAGTATGAGACAAGACATCAAAAAACCACAAAATTTATATCTACTCGTTGCCCCTATCCTTTTTCAAATTTGACCCTAAGCAATGTAGAGATTTGTCCTCTTAAACCCTGAATTTTCTCTGTCTTCGAGGTCTGGGGAGGGAGCAGGCACAATCCCACTGGCTCCTGTCACAGAAACAACAAATCCAGCAACAGCAACCTTCCCACCGTCTCTGTGGGACGTACTATCAACCGTGAATCAGCACAGGCAGCTGGCATCTAAAAATGGAAACAAATAAACCAGGAATATTAACAAAGCCTAGGAACAATAGTGGTGTAGTTCCTGCCCCACTTCTGCACAGCTTCCAAAGGGCTTGTGTAGGGATTCTGGAAAAAAACAGAGCCAGCATTTCTCTGAACGTTTTAGTTCAAGACATCTTTTGTGTATGTCCACTCTGGGATTAAGTTTTGACTTAGAAAACGTGCTGCGAAATCTTCTGTTAACTTACTTTAAAGGCTAGCCTCAAAGTCTACCCAGATGTGGCTTCTGTAAGGAAAAGAGCCTGAGGTTTGGCAGTTCAACTTTTACCAGGGCTTACCAACAGGATCTGGAAAATGTTTATCAGACAGCAAATTGTAATCTTCCTCTGAAGTCAGTACTTTGCCTCCCGCAGGAACAACATGATGCTTAGGGCTGAGTCCTTTCTGGTAGGCCTGGAAAATCAAGACAGAGGGAGTCAGATTCAAAGAGAGGGAAAACAAAGTAAGCAACTCATTTACAAAGCTAACGCACACATTCCTCAAACGAAGAAGTTTTTGTCAGAATGTATTTTAGATATATTCACTGGACATGTCAAATCCAAAACATTTTAAAGTAAAAAACATTTAAAAATAATCTCTCAACGCTTATCAGCTCTGGTGAAGAGTCAGGGATGAAGGGAGAAGAAAAGGATGGGATTTTCTGCTAAGCCATATTTGTTTGGTTTGTCAGCTAGGACTGGTTTGACTACAGCAGCTGCCAAACAAAAAGCTTCACTGTAGTCAGGCTGAAGCAACCCAAAAATTTCTGCTTAAAACCAAACTGTAGAAACCTGGTGATATATTACTATTACATACTAAAAAGTGTTCTGTGATATGCAAACGAAGGTTCAAAGTGCTGTTTAAGTGATTTGCTATGTTTTGCAAATGTCTATGTCAATAAAAGGTACTTTGCGGGACCCTCAGGCACCCCTATGAAGTTTCCAGCCAACCCTGCAAGGCAGGAGCAGCCTTCCTGGGACATTTCATCTATTATTGCCAAAAGAAGGGCACTAGCAGCAACAAATTCATCAGCTCCCAGTCTCTTTGGGAGCGCAGAAGAACATAACAGGAAGAAACATTTACCTCTTTGGTCTCAAAGCAATCCACAGTGTAGTCGTTTTTGACAATGACATATCTGTCCTTCCACTTCTTTAGGTCCTCAGCAAAATGCAGCAATTCTGTTTCATACAAGACAGTCTCAGCTTCTGACTTGGGCTGCAAAGACAATTTTCTAGATTTGAAATGACTCTGGACTACTGACCATTTTGAAGTTTTTATTTCTACATCTCTGTAAGCTATGAGCGCTTTTGAGTCTTCAAATGCAATTAGAAGCAATATACATCTGTTTGAATCAGGTAATCAAATCAGTTTGCAGTGATGAGGCAGCAGAGAAGCTCTGCCTTTTAACACCACTTCAAATCTCTGAGGCAGAGACATTCGTGAGGGGCAACGGGCACAAACTGGAACACAGGAAGTTCCATATGAACATGAGGAAGAAATTCTTTACTTTAAGGGTGATAGGAACAGATGTCCAGGGAGGTGGTGGAGTCTCCTTCTCTGGAGATACTCAAAACCAACCTGTACGCTTTCCTGTGCAACCTACTGTAGCAAAGCTGCTTTAGGGGGCGGTTGGACTCAATGACCTCCAGAGGTCCCTTCCAACTCCTACAATTCTGTGACTCTACGACCTTTCAGTTGATATGCTGAATATAAGATGACTTCTTATAGTTCATTATCTCCTACTTTCTGCTACGTGCTAAAAATACTTCATTGATGCAGCAAAGAGTTTTATTACAAAATAGTTTATTATTTCACATTTCTTGGTAACACTTTTGCACCTGTGATCTTACAACTGGCATGCATCCTTCTCAAAGATGCTGGTTTTCTACTATATCACCTTCTATATCCAACTTCATTGCTTTTCCATATGCATTTCAAGAGCATCAGAAATCCATGATTTTTAATACAGCAAAAAAATTAGATCTGTACCTTCTTTATATTAAAGCATTAAAATGCAGTGGGTTTATATATAGAAACATCTAAGAAACTTCAAAAGTATTTTGGGGTACATTTTTAGAAGCTTTGAGTATCTGTACTGCCTATTAACTTTACTTGAGGGCATTCAACACTGGGAAAAACAAGAAAACCAAGCCCAGTTGGTAGCTGATGTACTTCCAGACCATGTTTTTCATACATTACAACTACTAAATGGGTTATTTAAATAGCTAATGCATTAATTATTCCATGCAAGAGAGCAGAGCTGTAGGCAGCTTCAGGATGGGGCCAGAGTTACATGTCCTTCTACCTTGGTTTTCAGGAACTGGGACTGGGAACTGCGGTGCTGCTCCAGCTCATCCTGCACGTGCTTGCAGAAAGCCACAGCGTATTGGCGCTTGTAGTGTGGGCTGAAGTTTTTTATGATGGCCTCTGTTTTTCCTGAAGCAGAAATAAAGATTAAAGATTAATCATATTTAATATACATATTTAATACACATCAGCTCAGAAGCTGTAATGCAGAACCAAAGCAGTTTTCCCCACCAACCCAAAATATCGCCCAACTGCAGCAATGGCACTCACTGCTCAGCAGGGCAGGGAACCTCATGGATGCATTCAGCTGTTGAGACACCACAGGCACAGATTTTTTTCATTCTAGGACAGAAATGGGCAAGACATAACCCAAATGCATTACTTCAAAAAAAAAGACGCTCCCTGCCTCTCCTGCAGACACCCTGCCATGGAGCAGTGGATGTCTGAGAGCTGATAAGGTTTTCAGACAAACATGCCCACAAGTGATACTGGAGAGTGTTTAGACATTGGAGAGTGTTTCGACACGCTAGCCAATTTTATCACATAATCAGGTTTTAAAGCTGACTCAAAGCTCTCACAAAGGATGTTTTCTAGGCTTGGGCACTTCAGTCTCTTCTTTGTTTTAATGTAAACAGATATTCAGCCACGCTGCATGAAACACTGATCTTGTATTGTCCTGCTATGATCAAGATCTCACCAGTGGCAATAACAGCAATAAACACATCGAGGGTCTCATTTCTGGGAATCTTACAGCAATTTACAAGTAATTAACTCATTAGCCCTACCAAAGAAATAATAATGCTTTACAGACAGGGAAGTGAAGCTAGAACTTAAAGCCATGTATACGTATGTGACTTAAAGAGTGTGCAGCAATGCAAAAACCAGAACCTGGACTATGACTGAGATGTCTGGAATAGCATCCACACCAGTCTGGGTGCTGGGGAGAGCCCTTTTCTCCCTACTTTAAGGAGCCCCGTGGCACTGTTTTTTTCTGAGCATGGGACACAGAAACAATTTCACATCTCAAACAATTCTGATGCTTTCAAAATTCAGTTTTGTTCCACTCAGAACAAAGAATCATATTGTCTATGTAAGACAAAAACCCGGTAGTTCCCAAACTGTGATTTCTTGAAGCTTTCCAAACCAGGACTGGCATCCAGCCCTCCTGCAGGGCCAGGCAGGGGAACCAGCAAGACACAGCGTGGTGCTCAGGGCTGAGTGACCTGCACCCTACATGACGGACCTGGGCTCACAAATGCGTCCCAGCCACCAAAAAAGTGCCACTGGGAGTTTCCATCATGTTCCTGCATTTTATACAACAGGCCACAAGTCTGGAGCAGCTATGACAGCTCATGGGAAGGTTTTGGCATATTTGCTGCTTCAAGCATATGACCACAGCACTTTTAAGTAATCGTGCAAAATTTCCAGTATTACTGCTGATGTTGTTGCCATTTCTCATCAACAATAGAGGGAGTTGGAATGCCAGCGCAGTTCCCAGAAGGTTCATGCATTCTTTTCATTTTCTAAAGACTAAAATAAATACAGTTCCAGAAAAAGGAAAGCTATGGATTGTTATTAGAGTAAGTATATGGGATATTCTGGTGTATGAGATGTTATGGTCCAAGATTTAGCAATTCTGGCTCTGTTATTTCCACTTACAAATCAAATCTGTGTGGCTGAGATGACATGGAATAGCAGCTGGTTTGCAAAGGAGCTCACAGAAACAAAATATTTGAGGCTTTTCTCAGGTTTCTCACATTGCTCCTGATGTGGGATGTCACTGGGTTGTAGGGGTCATTCCAGAAATTCAGATAGCTGCAGGGACAGACTTGCACCAAATCCATCAAGCGTGGGTGTCCCTGTTTGTTGCAGGGCAGCTGGACCAGAAGGCCTTTAAAGGCCCCTTCCAACTCCAATCATTCCATGATTCTATGATTCTAGGTTGTCCACTTGGAAAGTACTGTCCTGTAAGTGAAACTCATCTTTGTAAAGCCTACCTATTCCCTAACTTCTAGATGGTTACACTCACATTGGCAGAGTTCCGTGGCTGTGCATCCAAAAAAAAAAGATACACATCAGCTCCTCTGCTTCAGTCTGATGTGCAGATATCTGAACTTCGGTATGAGCCCAGCAGAAGAAGGGAACAACACACAAGAGATGTTGCTATTCACTCAAAAGAACACCTCCTGCAAAGTCAGAAAGCCGCATCTCTCGGCTCAGTGATAATACTGATGTCACGTTGCATTCCAGCTGCACCAGTGCTAGCAGCTCAGCGGTGAGCTGATGTCTCCTCCTCCAGCACCTGCAGGACCGCTGCCTTCAGGACAGCCCACAGACCCTAGCCACTGCTCCATCCCACAGACTGACCTGGTGGGGGACAGACCCTGGCACCAGGCCAGGCTCCAATCCTCCAGTTTAGGAGACCAGACTTCTTGAGATCTACTGCTTATAGGACGTGCCTGTGGATAACAGCAGGATATTGGTGCTGCCAAAGCACAAAATCCCTGAGTGGCTGCTCTGGGCACAGGCACCGGCTTCTCCAAACAAAGTTTCCCCAAAATCTTATTTACAGCACAGTTCTTCCTCCTGGAAGCAGACAGCCCCACACAGCAGTAGGATGTCACTGGCTCCAGCCCCAGTGGAGTTTCCTGCCCAGGGCACTGGCAGGGCTTGCCCCTGTTTTCCACATCAGGGATCTCACTCCCCTGCCTTACAGCAGCCTCTCCATCGGCCACAGCGGGCTCGGGACGCTGGGCCTCACTTCTGTCTGCAAGCAGCTACTGCCTGCATCCTGCAGTAAAAATCTGTAGAGGAAATGGGACAAGGACAAAATTCTGGTGTTAGAATAACACCCAACAATCGAAGGAAATACCTGTAGTTTTGGCAAAGTCCTTCAATTATGGCTAAACTGGCTCAGAAGGGTGATTCTTCAGCATAAACATCTTAGAACAGCTCCAAGCATTGCAGCCCAGAAGAAAGGAACTATACAATTCACAATATATATGATAAAATTTGTGGCATTAATGCAATTTTTCTGTGCAGAATATGATCAATCAAAATAACAAATCAAGGAGCAAATGTTCCATGCTGCTTATTCTGGCCTTGGCACTAATTTTGCAAAGGATCACTGCAGTAAAAACGCTGCTGCAAGTAGAAGGAAAGTTTTTCTCGTGCAGCTGTGAATGCCACTTCAACTGCTTGAGGGCCTGGCCTTGCTGCACTGGAGCAGCAGGAATTATCAGTGTACCACAGGATCACAGAATAATTGGGTTGGAAGGGACCTCAAAGCCCCCCCAGCCTCAACCCCAATGCCATGGGCTGGGTGCCCCCCAGCTCGGGCTGCCCAGGGCCCATCCATGGCCTTGGGCACCTCCAGGGACGGGGCACCCACAGCTCTGGGCAGTGCCAGGGCCTCACCGCCCTCTGAGTAAAGAACTTCCCCCTAACATCTCACCTAGATCTCCCCTCTTTCACTTTAAAGCCATTCCCCCTTGTCCCATCACTACTGCCTGCAGGTGGAAAGAGCAGCAGAGCCTTGGTTCATTGTTCGCTGATGGATCTTTAAAGGTTTTGGTTTACAGAAGACAAAAATATGCTATCTGAAAATAAACACGATGGGAACAGCAATGAGCAATAGAAACTCTTCCCATGAAATGATAACATGGGGCAACTTGAGATAAAATACTCTGGAACAGTTGAAAAATGAGTTCCCCTAATTCTTTTCCAAATTTAGTATGGCTTTCTCAGTCAGAGCTGTTTATATGAAGCAAAGCCAACTTTTCCTCTTGGTTGGTCTGGCAGCGTCACAGCCCTGGCCCCTGTAAATGCATCCTGAAACACAGCAGCAGAACGGGTGTTTGTCCCCGGAGAGTACAAGGCTCCATCATCTCCAGCAGCAGCCTGCGTGCAACCAAAACTACAACCGGAAAAAACAGAGGAGTGATGGAGGCAGAAGGATTTCTGCCCAAGGGTCTGCACACGCAGATGTTCACCCCTTGCTGAGGACCCAGAAGACAGAACAAACTCTCCTAATGCTTCATGCTGCACCTCCTGTTTTACAGAACCATGCATGCACTTCATCCCAAAAGTGTAGCCCAAGTTCTGACACATCTTTTAAGGACAGAAACCAATGTCATCACATTTAGAACCAAGAAGCACCTGCCAGCTGCCCCACTGGAAGCAAGGCCCTCTCCGCAGGCTTACAGGAGCTGCCCACCAGCTCTTCACACGCAGGATGAAGCCAAGGGATTTATCTTCTAAAACCATTAAGCCCTCTGGAAAATATATTTTGTGCTCTCAGGGACACAAACTGTAAAAAAAATCAGCTTGTTTGCTGTATCCAAGGCAAATAAAACATAAAAGAAACAACAAGCATTGTGCATGCTGAATGCCCAGCACTTGAAGCGAGTGTGAAGTGCTGGGACAGAGCAGGAACTAACAACACTGTCCCTGTGCTCCCTCATGAGCCCTCGAGCAAAGCTGCCAGGAGGAAACACAAAAGATCAGTGGGATGCACCCACATTCAGCAGCCAGGAGTGCAACCTACAGCTGGGGACATGCTTTTAAACGATGCCCGCTGCATACCTTGATGGTACTCAGTGAGCTCAGCAGCAAGCTTTAAAATTGCTGCTATGCATACATACACATATATACATAAAAATATATAAAATCTTCTCCTAGCCCATCAGGGTAGCAGTGAAATGAGTTAAGAAAATAACTTCAGGCTTCACCTCATGGGACAATTCCATCTCAAATCCAAGATAAACGCAACCTTTGTCTGAGATAATGTCTAAAGCTTGTGATGCTTTACTCGAGCCCCGCTACTTGGCAAAGCTGGATATCAGTCTTGGCAGCTCTGAAACATGTTGGATGCTTGCTAAGAAAAAGCCTCTGTTTCTGCCACCCCTGCAATACCACATTCACCATCACCTACCAAATACACCCGGGAACAAGAAAAGCCATGAAAGCGAACAGCAAAATAGTGCCTACCACCTCCCACTGCTGTGGGACATGCAATAGTGCAGTGGAAATTCCCAGTGACTCCCTCTTTTCCACGGTCTTTCCCATGCAGCACTCATGGCACCACCCAAAAATTTCAGCTAGCAAGTGCTCCAGCAGTCCATCCTGCACGGAAAGGGAGGCAACACAAGATGCACTTTGTTGCTGAAAGCATAGCTCGGTTTGATCTTTATTTATAGAAACAGTACTCTGATTATTTGTGAATCACTCAATATCTGTTAAGAAAAATGAGATGGCAGATACAAATGCTATGTTCTGCTTTGGGTGAACCCTGTCTCTGTGGGTCTGCTTGCACTTGTGCAGCCAAACCAAGAAACTGCCCAAGAAACCAGTCCTCTTCCCGACGTAGACACACTGAAAGGTTCTGTTTGCACCCAATAAAAGATGGAAACACATTATTTACTCTCCCAGTCTTGTTTTATACTGGTGGAGACTACTCTCATTAAAATGAGTAACACTGCAGTTGAACCTGCATGCACACCTCTCCCCAAATTGCCCATCTGGAACACAGATGCTGAACTGCAAGGCTAAAATTCAAGTTAGTCACCCAAAACTAAAGCCATGGAATCACAGAATCATAGAACAGCTTGGGTTGGAGGGGACCTTAAAGATCCAGCCCCAGCCCCAATGCTGTGGGCTGGGCACCCCTCAGCTCAGGCTGCTCAGGGCCCATCCATGGGCACCTCCAGGGATGGGGCACCCACAGCTCTGGGCAGCTGTGCCAGGACCATAGGACGGAACAGTACATCAGCTCATTCTTGTTCTAAATGTGCTTAGCCCATGTTCTCTATAGCAAGATGTGAAAGTCAATACAGTATTTTTAACAGATTTCTTCACCGCTCTGCCTGCTGAGGCTGGGGGTGTGGAAGCTGTGCTCCACCAAACTAAGCTTCTCTCTCTGGGCAGGCCAAACAAACCAGTTTGTAAGTTCACACAAACCTGATTCATGGCAAAGGAGGAGCCAAAATTAACAGGCTCTGCTCCAGCCTTGCAGCTCTCCCTTTTTACAGTTTTACTCGAGTACTTGGCTCTTACTGAGTGCTCTGTAAAGCAAGGCAGGATTTTATACTGAGTTGCACATAGATTTCAATATGTTTATATACCTGTAATGCTCATCACATACAACTTCATGAGCATCTCGTATTTCAGAGGCAGAGTTGAGTGACTCAGACCTGGTGGGCTCTATAAAAAGGTTTGCTTATCTAATGGCAAGAGTAGCCTGTGATTTAACTACAGATTCTGCTCCTCCTGAATACCATCTCAGTATTAAAAAATACGCAGCAAGTTACAGAGCAGCAGCCCTGCTTACACGCAGATTGTCTCTTGGGTCCTGCTCAGAAGCCTGTTCCTACAGATACGTTCCCTTTCTCCCTTCCTCCCCCCCAGACCAGACCAAGAAAATTCTTCTCTGGAAGTTCACAGACAGGATTATCATGCCTGTGATCTATGGCTAAAACCATAATTATACTGACAGCCCATCTTCTATGCTGTCACAGGTGTCTACTACAGCCTGAAACTCTCCATTGCCACCACGCTCTTTCCAGGTTACACCTCTCTCAAGTAGCACGCAAGTTCCTCCACCATGTGTTTCAAGCCTATTTTCTATGAGGGCAGCTCCTGTAAGATGGAAATGCCCAGGGAAATGGCTTTTAGCACCGTTCTGCAGTAGCAAAGCAAGAGGCAGTAGCAAAGCAAGAGGCAGTTCCAGTGAGACACGTGGGACATTGGCTTCCCCAGGACTCCTGACCTGCAAGCGCTGGGTTGAGCTGGGAGCTCTGCAACACCCTATCACTGAGTCACTATTTGGGGCAGAAACAACCTTTCACGAGTTGCCTCTGCACTTCTGTCAGAGTTAAGAAAAACACAATAATCATGAATTACATAAAGGCCAAAGCTTGTGGTTAACCTGGCAGAAACAAGTCAACACAAGCCACGGTTTGATTAACACTGTGTCAGGGGAGCTTATCATCGGAGTTGTTGAATCGTATCCTTTCCTGGTAGCGGGGTTAGAAGCAGCGACACTCTGCCTTGAAACAACAACGCATGGTCAAATTCAGCACGAATGAGGTCTGACAGTCCTGTATTTATAGGCTTGTTTCTCAGCACCGGCAGAACCAGAGACTCAACAAAGCCAGTGAACCCAAACCAGTTCCTGGGGGCCACAAGAACCTAATACATGTTCTGTACTAAGCTAATTTGCCGAAGGTCAGTGGTTTCAAAGCCCTTCTTCTTTCTTCCTTTTCCGGTCATGCATCACATTTAAAGCACTGCAGCAGAAGGCCATTATCCCATGCTAATATTTTATTCCACTACAAGTGGGTTTTGACACGAGAATAAGGGTAGCAACAGTTCCCCTCTCCCTGCAATTTTCTTCACTGAGCTGCAAGGTGTTTTATTCTCTTTTGCTTCCACATACACTGAAAATGAGCAAAGGTCATGAATTGCAAAGGATAACATCTCAGCTAGTTTATGTGCAAAAAAATGTAAAAACATATCGGGATTCATCTCTGACCTGAATTAAACACAGGCCTCAAAGTGCAGGCATTTAAGTTCTGATGGCTTATGCAGCCCCACGGCCCAACCTTCCCATCTCCAGCTTGGAGGCACGTGTAAGTCTTTCCATGGCAGCTGCTCAAGCATCCTCCTCTTACAGTCTTCTGATGCACTGCTTTCTCGGTAAAGAGGTGTTTTTAAAACTGGATCGCTGCTAGAGCTACATGGGAGGTTATTTTAAGTCATAACCACACTGATAGTCATGCTGCAAACTTTATTAAGCTGAGAGGGAAAACGTGACAGATGTGTACCTCACACAGCAGTGGGGACAGAGCAGCCATCCCTACTGGGTAACAACGTAGGCTGTCACACGGACAGAAAGACACCTTCTGGTGGAAACCAAGGACCAACTCATTGCTCTTCTCCATTAAAATGACAAACTAAAAAATGTATACAGTCAGCCATGACACCACTCCGACGGTGATGGCAGTAAAGATGCTGCTGCAGGAATTGTTCATGGCTGGCACAACCCACAAGACAAAGACGTCATTCCACAGCACTACACTGTGAGGTGCATTTTCAGGGTCTCAGAAGACAATCTGTGTGACAGTCATATTAATTCACTAGGACTTTGAGCAACTTGTTTTGCACATGCATTAAACATACTTTTCAAATACTTTCACCATATCATACATCCATATGCACACCCAGTGCTGCAGAATAGCGACCAGCATGGACCAGTGGTTTTCAGCTGGAAAAATGAATCAGCAGACGGGCATTTCTAAGTGACTTATCCCAATGTCTGATGACTCTTTGTGCTTCAGCTAAGCCAAACTAGATCAGTTCTCCTTGCTGATAGCCCACTCTTGTGTTTAGAAAAGTAATGTCCTTAAACACATTTGCTAAATCCTTAGAAATAAATGGATACAAAAATAATGCCATGAAAATACTGTATCTACACTTTGTAAAAAAAGCTTCCAAGCACCATTAAAAGTCTCCTCTTGTACAAACAAACACTCCTTTACTTCTCTGTGGAAGACAATATCCTCCAGCCAGCAAAACCACATCAGTTCACTGAATTTTTAATTCTGCAAAGGAGACGGGAGGAAGTGTCAGCGCCTCGTTCCGTGCTAGGTGGGGAAGGAGGCTCCTTCCCACTGCAGTGCTGGAGCATCAGTTAATGCTGGGAGTCTAGGAAAAAAGTGTGCAACTATTGCACGAATCTGCTCACCAAACCCCGTGTACAACAGTTCCTTTTTTGGTGAATGTTACAGATGGGAGAGTGAAATTGCAGCTGTGCAATGCAAAAAGGCCTCCAAACGTGCTTTACAGTTCACGCTAGCTTAGAAATACCAAACACTGCTTACTACTGTGGCACCAGAGAATTAACTGTCAGATCCAGGGTTCCTCAGAGCTTAGGAAATGTCTGGGTAACCTGAGGGGAAGGTGCGCTGATGCTCAGCTGCAAACAGGAGATCAGGAATGCGTCTCTTATGCTTCAAAATAAGCACTGTGCGAATGAGTATTTCCAGTTTTCTCCCACTCATGACTCCTTAGACTGCTCAGCTGCAGGGGCTGCTCCCTGCTAGCCCGGCCGTACCGCTTCGGCCTCAACTTGAGGTAGGTCCCTCTGTGAAATGGGCGCAAAGGCATCAGAACTGGCTGTAGGGGAGCAAAGGAGGCTCTCTGTCCCTCACAAAGCCAATACAGCTGCTCCAAAGACCCTGCCAAATGAAGTCCAGAGACAATCCATTGGCAGGAGCAGACAAAATGAGACAAAAAGATGTGAGAAGAAAATAAAGAACAGCAAACAGAAGACAAGAGATGGCCCTCGGGCTGTCTGGGAACATGGGAGACCTGCCAGTGGCCTCCTTTTTGCCTTTCTCTCCCACGCAAAGTTGAGTAAGACCATAATCAAGATCCCAGTATTTCCAAAGCACTGTAAAATGAGGAAATAAAATGATGTGAATATTTTGTTGTTTTTTTTCTTTTCTTTTCTTTTCTCTCTTTTTTTTTTTTTTTTTACCCCACAAAGCTAAAGACCTATTAAACTTAATTTATTGTTCCTTGCTTAGCAGAGTTTCTGCCTCTGATCTTGGGTCAAAGCTGAGATCTGACTAATAAATGTACACCTTCTGCTGGGAAATTCAGAATTAATTTCAGAAAAAGCATTCAAGTGAAAACCCAAACAACTTTGTGCAGTAGCAGCAGTATCAAAGACAAAAGATTGCCTCCACATTCACCAGGTCTGCTCTTTTTATAGCCATCCAGATCGGCACAGGCAGAAGAAACGCTCTCAGGTCATAAGGCTGTACACTAGGGAAATTTAACAAAAAAGGAAAGGAACTGTGTCTGGAAAGAATTTGATGTAAAAATAACAGAGGACAAATGTAAAGCAACACCTTTATCTTACAGCCACCCTTGTGCAAATGCTGGGTTTTAAGGCCTAATTACTCTTTGTCCCAGCAAACCGTAGAGAAGCATTTATTTTCTTTCTCAGATTCCTATTTTTAGCCACAGCTCAGAGAAATGCCAGAGCCCCACTGAGCATTGAGGGCAGCTCCCAGACAGAGGGGGCTGCCTGCTGTGCAGGGATGGCGGAGACAGGCAGCTCCCCTGGTTGGGTCTCCAAGTTGTCTTTTTTCCTCTGATTTCACTAAATTCCCACTTCTGTACAGGGGAAGAAAGCTCAGAGGGGTTACAGTCCAGCCACTTGACAGTCTGCGAAGTGTTATACATTATTCTTCTTCCGCTCAGACACGTTTCAGTTTCGGCAGTGTTCATGAAAGATCCCTGAGAAGACAATGGGGTTAGCGCTGCTGTTTGTTTGCACAATTTCTGAGAAGACTTCCCAGGAAGAAGCGACAGGCGGCTATTGTATCTCTCACCAAACATGTGTTTGAGTCTCCTCGTCCGCTCAGTCCATCCGCCTCATAATTTCAATGCTCCTTCAATTTTTCTTTTTTAATTGCCTCATTTCCTCTCCATTTATCTTTCACATTCAGAAGCGCTTGTGACAACACAACACAACTTGAAAGGAAAAAAACAAATCAAAACCACCTTCTTCCAGCACTATTTTTGTACAGTAGAACCACGTGAGCTTCCAGGCTTGGAAAAACAGCTGGGCAGGTTATTATTAAGAAGAGGAAATTCATTACCAAGGGTTTATTTGGAAATGGTTTGGAAGGTGAGAGCTCTCCTGCAAGTTCACAGTAGGCCTGCGCCCCTTGGGGTTCAGCAAGACTCCATGAACAGCCACACCAAAAGCACTTGCCCATACCTATGGCAACACAAACATCTACACGTTCAGTATCTGCAGGTGAGGCAGCAACGCTGCAATGTGTTAAAATGGCCTGGGTTTTAACCTATGGCAATCTTTGGTGGTGATGTCTCAATTAGTGTGTTAACAGCCTGCCTTTGGTGCTCTTGCCTTTGTATGATCAGTTGTACAGCTCTGATTCTGTAAGGCATAGTTCTTCCGTCCTGGGTCTCTGTAAAGCTCTCCCCAATCAATCTCATCTGGGCTACTATCAACATGGGTACTTCTCTTTTAGCAGAGGAATGTGCTCGTTTATTTCGTTTGTCTACGTCAATCTGTGTTTTGTAAAGGGTTTTACTTACAGGATAAGAAAAAAACAGCCCTAAGAACGCAATGTGCAAGAGCTGATAAGAACAAAAGAAATAGCTCTTGTGTGATAAGAGTTCTATCTGGCAAATTTACGTACATCAGATTAAATTTTAATTTTCTGAATGCAGAAGAAATCACTTGCAATGTTACTTAAACATATTCAGCCCCTATCTACTGAACTGCATTTCAAGCGCACAAGCACAGCTCACGTCAGTGGGGAGGCAGCCAGGCGGGGGCTCATTTACAGACTCACAGCTGGGGAGAAAGATACTGAATCACCCTCTACAGCAAAAGGGGTCACAGAATGTTTACATTAGGGCACATCTTCAAAACAAAGAGTGGATTTGGGGTAATAACAAACTACTGTGGTTATGTGGATGTGCTTTGAAACTTCAAAACTAGACAGCACATTTTTCACTGTGTCTTTCCCCAAACTCTTCAGTTAAGTTACCACAGAACACAAGGAGAACCTATGAGGACGTCTAGTTTTGCCCCCAGCCTCTGCAGGACCACTCTGCAAAATCTAGCCGTGAACTCACATCAGCACCCAGTATCCACAAACAGCCTCCGGCAGAGTCAAACTTAATTTTGATTCTCATCCAAACCTGAATTCCTCCAATGGCTGCCAGCATTTACTGACCATGACCACATTTCAAGCCACGTTTGTGTTCTCTGATGGTAGCTTAAACTCAGGCTGCATCTTCCTGAGCAACAAATATAGGGAAAGCCATGTAAATTGTTTTTTTTGTCTTCATTTGGGCTGATGGGATTCACCTGCTCAATGACACTGTCTCGCAGGATAAGCAACGCATTTCTGTGATGTGTTCTCCTACCTAACAGCATCCAGCGTGGCTCCAAAGCACTCCCAAGCATTTTAGAATCTACATCTTTTAGAAACTCTCCTACTCCCTATCATTACCCCTAAAGATCTCTTCAATTCTCTGCTATACAGTGCAATCATTAGTTCTGCAGTAACAACACTTCTTTGTCCATTGGGACTCTCTTCTTTGCTATTCACCTTTTCAAGCTCTGCCGAGCAAATCTTTCACCAACAGTTTCACCATAGGTTTTGCATAAAGCCAGCAGATTCATACAAATGAGCCAGCTCTTGGTTAACCAAAAAGCAGAACAGTGAAAAGGAACGTTGAGTAAGAGTAACAGGCCGGGAATTTTGGAAAAGTTTTTCACAAAAACCACCAATATGATTCATGAATTCTTCATATTTCCAATGCAAAAACATGGCCACTAGGAGAAACTGTTAAAAAAGTGCATCATATGGTCTCAGCTTTAAATGGAGCTGATAGGCAAGTCAGGGAGAATCTTCTGGCTCCAAAAGTTTGGTTTTACAGTGGGTCACAACTCTCTTTCACATCTAAGCAATTCAGAGGACAGGACAACAGAATGCAGGCCTCAGTTCTAGCATAAGAGTTTTGCACACGGATGTGTCCATCTCAAAATGTGAGCTTTAACTAACAACCACTAACTACAGTCCAGGAGGTGCTAGGCTTCTCACAACTTCTTTTGAATCAGTATCAAGTTCAGGTCCCTATATGGTAATTACTTCACTTTTGGAAGTACCTCTGTCACTGAAAGGACAGTATTTGGTTGAAGATTCAAAGATTTGTCGGGAAATTACTTTCAGGTCATCAGTGTGAGGCAACTCGTTGTGTCTTTGGAACTGATGGATACCAGCGATCTCCTGTGTGCTCAGCACCTCTGGATCCAAGTCAAGTATTTAAACGCCAAATGAAGTCCTAAAATGTAAAATTTTTTGCATGGATCTATTAAAAATACCTGCTTAGCCTATTTCAGAAGAACATTCTGCAAGAAATGCATGCATCATATCTTGTCTCATTCAAGGATGACTTGTACAGAGCAATAGGAATAAAGCTGGAGGAGGTAATCCAGCCCTGGTGTTGAGACTGAGCGGATAGCCTAACACCTTTTCTGAAACGTTCTTCATTTCCTAGGGCTCCTCTCATTTGTAAAATGCTGTATCTTGAAACTGAAAGAAAATACAGAATTACAGTGCATAAGGAAACATGTAAGATACAAAAGTAGAACCGTTTCACTAGCCAGCACTTGTTTTTTGTGGGTGTTTTGTTTTCTTTTTTAATTATTTACATAAAAGTCTTTTAAATGCATTAGAACTATCATTTTTGCAAAACTGCTCTGGAAAGCTCATTTTCTAAACATACAGATTTCTTTGCCAGTCTACTGAATATAAATTGCATATCTTTTGCCTAACGTATTATTCAGCCCAGAATAATTATACATCAGAGAGATGCCTAATAAGCTAATCTTTAAACTCCATGGATCTAAAAAAAGATCTCAAGGCATTCTTTATGAATATGGAATGGCGTCAGCTGACAAATATATGGCACAGTCCATATTATTGTGGTTGCAACCAAGAACCACATGAATCAATGTCATGGGCTGGCTTTTGCATTACTCAAGATGACAGAACTTCTGAAGGAAAGCAAGAGAGCGTTTTGAGATTGTGAGAATCCACTATGAAGATGAAAGAAAATTAGCCAGACAATATAGTAAATAAAGCACCATACCAAAGGAACATAAGCAATACTGCTTTTTATCAGCAGCGTGCACTTTACTGGAAGACTCCATGAGGCTTTAAAAGTCAAATAGTTGCTACGGGAAGTAACAATGAAGAGGAATACTTGGATTTACAACAAAACTAAGAGAGGACAGAACTGACAAAGAAATATTTTCAGTTACCATAACTGTATTGTTTTAGACTTACATCAGACAAAAGTTATTTCAACAGGAAAACCTGTCTTAGCCAACAGCTGGAAAACTCATAGTCTTATTCTGGAAGGAAAGGGGACTTATTACTTTTTGCAGATGTCTCCCATCCCATCATCCAAAAGAAGTTTAAGTTATGAATAGAGAGATGGGCCCCATCTGAAAGAGGGATTTCACATCCTCCCAAGACTGCACACGCTCCCATCTCTGGCAGTGGTTCACATAACACTGTTGCATTTAGTGACTGCAGAAACTCAATACGGCATTTCGTACAGCATCTTCAGATGCAGCAATCAATTTACATTCAGTTAGGTCCCTCAGAAAACTGCACATACCCTCCAGCAGCAGAACTGCAGACACCTCAGCTCTCGGAGGGGCTGGATTTTGTTTAAAAAATGGCTCTTTTGCAGATGACAACGACAAAAGCCAGTGCTCAGCCCGATGTGAAGCTCACCCTGGCAGTGAGAATACCCTCTGGGGCATGCCTGATTTCAGTTCATGTTCACAAAACTAACACCTGCTGATGTGAGGCCTTACCCAAAGAGCGAAGCAGCCTTTCAGTTGACCACTTCCTGTGCCTAAATATTTAAGGCACGCTAAGGAAAAACCATGCAGCAAGATTAGTAACTGCCAAACCACAAGCTCTTGCTCAGAATTACCACACAGCACTTTACGCTTTTACCAACACATGGTTTTGCGTGTCTGTTTGTGTTGGTAACGGCCCTGGATCGCAGTTTGGCACCAGTCTGAGCCATCCCCATTCTGGCAGGGGATGTGCTGAGCAGCTTCATGTTTTCCCAGGTGCTAGGGAAGCTGGCGACGAATTCAGACCGGGGCCTTCCTCTGGGCCCAGCTCCTTCCTCCAAGCAGGCTCTCGCTTAGCTGCTCCACCCCAGCTGCCAAGGGGTTATCATAAACAGCTCAAGCCCTTAGTGCTCAACCTCTGCAGACAAAAGTCCTCTAAAGAAGCTTCTTTTGGTGCAGATCTTGAGTGTGTTTTACTGCAAACAGGGCCTCAGTAATGGGCCCTCAAACCCAAACGTAACCTCAAACCCAAATCCGGGAGGAAGGAATTGAAGCAGTGGGAAAGAGTGATGAGCTACATATGACAACAAGGAAGGACTTCTACAGCTTCTAAGGAAAGCCAGTAATGAGGACAATTGCATTTCCAAAGGAACTGCTGCTGATGAAACACTCGTGGTCACTCCCCCAGCGGCACAGCAGCTTCCATGAAACCAAGTATGCGTGCTGCAGCCATTCCATAAGGAAAACAAACACCATGTAATTAAAATACTTATCTCAGAAGGAAAGAGAGAAATGAGAGCCAAATCCTACGACTGGCCAAAAAATACAGTGTGGCCCATGTAATAGACTGAAGCGCTGGGAGTGTTTATGCATTTGGGCTGAACGCACAGCAGGAACTCAGACACCTGAAATGGCTCTGTATTTCTTTCCCTACTATATTTGTAGGCACTTACAACTTAAAACATTATGTTGAACCATTACTATGGTATCTAAAAGGACCTAGCTCCCTAAAATAAACGCCTTTTAAGCAAAAGGAATTTATTATGTTCCAACAACTTTAATTGGTTGAGAACGGTGGGGATTTTGATTTGAGAGACCCTAATGACCTCAATTTCTAACAAGCATTATGCATCTAGAAGTAAAGTTAAATTGGGATTCAAGCTTTCAAGATGTCTTGATTTCTGGATGCCAAATGGCATCAAATCCCACACCAGCTCACATGGACACCAATGTTCTTCTACACTGCTTCAGCCTGGGTTTGATGAAGAAGCTGATGGAAGCAACTATTCGCATCATTTTCTGTTTAGCGTACCATTTGCTTCTATGGCTGAAAAAGGTGTTGAACTTCCTAGAGATGAATTTCTTCTATTAAATACACTGTGATGGCTGAATAGAGACTTTGGCATGGGATATAAATACCTTCTGCACACAGGTCAAGCGCCAATAAAGCTCATGGAAACTGGGAGTGATGCCTTATCCTGTGGCCTCCCACCAGAATGCTCCCGAGCTCTCTGCAAACTGTGATGTCTGATTTACGCCACAAGCTGAGCGAATGGACAAGGAGGCAATCCCAGATTGCCACCCTGCTTTGGACAGAACATTTCTTATTTCTGAGGTAAACAGAACATTTCTTGCATTTGATATTCAGACAGATGCATGTCTCTCCTTCACAGAAAGCGCACTTCGATTAATGTGTCAAGTTCCTCTGGAATAAATCCTCCTGTGGAGCACATACAAGGTTCTTTGCAGGATCCCTGATATACCTTTTCTGAACCCAAACCAAGCTGGAACAACCACTGGCTCCAGCCTGGCAAGGCTCCCATGCAGTGTGCAGGATGCTGCACCACAAAGGCACCCACCTACCACTCATTTTGGTGCACGTTAGCACCATGTCTCAAAGTTCTGATCTACGAAATGCCAAAGACTGCTTTATTTTTTGGATTGCAAAAACATGACTCCTCGCAAGCAATCCAGCACATAGGCTTTTCCAGGGGTTCCCAGCTTTGCATCACCACGCACAACTGATTTGCTAACTCCAACCTGCATGAGAGATGAATCTGCCCTCCCCAGGCTTGCTGACATTTGCTGCTTTCAGTTTTGGTTTTGGAGTGAGGTTTTCAACATCACTGTGTAGCAAACAGGAGTTTTCTTCTGTGCTTTTCCTTCTGCATTACAAATAGGGCAGTGTAGCAGACCTGAACTCCTGGAACTATTTTGTGACTTGGTCCTTTTGCCTTCTGCAAATGGGAGTCTCTGAATCTCTGTGGGCCACGGTGCCACAGAGAAATATCTTCAGCCCATTGATACAAGTAAATTACCTCCACTTCTGGCCCAGGAAAGCTGGCCTCTCCTTAAAGAAAAATGTTGAGGAGTAGCGAAAAACACTACCCAGTCCACTCTCCTATGCGTATTTGAAATAATTCTAAGTGCAGCAGCACTGGAGATGCTTTTCTTCACTGCATCTAAAAATAATGTCATATAGTCAAACCAATATGCTACCTGCCCCATTTCTCCTGGAGCTCCCAGGCAGTTCCTGCTGCCTTCTTGCTGTGATTTACAGAAAAGTGCCACAACTGAGCAGAGTGGGAGCTTGGTGGAAACCGGGGGAGAGCTTCAGAGCACTAGGTTTGTCAAGCTGCCCGCCCAAAAGGAACAGCCACAGCTCCTCATATGTGAGACGCAATGCCACCACTCAACAGAGTGCCTTGGTGGGAAGAGAAGCTGGCTAACGACTGCAGTGCACTTGCAGGTCGCTGCAGGAAACCTCAGAAAGGAAAAAAAGAAAAAAAAAAAAAAACAACACCAAACCTGTGGCTTTCTACTGAATGAGGCCAATAGAAAAAAGTACCAAGAAGCTGCTTTGCATCCTGCTCTCCCTCACACACCAGAAGCAAGAACTCCAGGTCCATGGACCTTTTCTGCCAACACAGTGAACAGCAGAAAGCTGTGCGGCAATGCCTTCTCCTGTGGGGTTGGTCAAGCTGTTAGCTGTGGGTTTTGCAGCTATTTGCTAGACTGCACAGAGGGCAAACTTAGAAACAAAGGTATTTAGTGGAGCAGACAACACAGGCAGTGGTTAGAAACCTTCCCTGTTCACCTCCCTTGTCCCTATTTCAGGTCTGCAGCTCTCAGCCCCTGCCCTCCTCCTCCGTGATACTCCTGCGCTGCTAAACAGGGTAACTGAATGGAGAAAAACCACATTTTCTTTAGCTTAATTTACAATAAAAATAAAAGGTTCTCCATTTCAGCTGAAGTTCTCTCAAATATGCCACTGGAGGCAGATACTCCACATGGAAATTTCAGTCTGAGCAGCTGAAGGCTGGCAGAGCCTCATTCGCAATTGAAAACAGTGGAAAGTGTCTGGCAGACTGAATTACAGACAGTGATATTATGTTCTTGGGTACTCCTAAGAGTAAAAAGCCTTTTGTTTTTTTCATTTGCACAGACCCTATCATTAAATGTTTGTCTGGGGATGAGGAAAGCTTGCTTTCCCTCTGCTGTGACCAAGAGAAAATGCTTGAATACTTGAATATTTATTCAAGGATCTGCCCTATCATGCTCAGTGAATGCAGGTCAGCCTCTAGACAACATCTATTTAAGATATTTAATGTCGCCAGTGCTCCTTTTAGCATCAGGTCGTGGGTCACCAGCATCTCGAAACCTCTGCAGTGAATCACAGCACATAGAGCAGCGGTGGTTTTATGCAGAGGAAGGGAAGTATCACAAAAAGCTCTGTAAGCCATCCCATAGGACAACAAAGGAGAGGGGCTGAAGACAAGCATTACCTGTTAGCTGCATGCTGAGCGCCAGGCTGGTGGTGGCATTTTTGTAAACTCAAAGAAACGATGCCAAATGTCTCTGAAGCACAAGGCAATGCTCTTTGGCAGCGGAACGTTTCCAGATACTGTGCAGGATGCGAAGTTTTTCACAGAACTTGAACCAGCAGCAGCTCCAAGAAGCACTGGTTCTGTGAACGAGGCAGCCGCAGCAGCAAGCAGGGGGTTTAGCAGCGCTATGCATGGGCAGAGTGGGTGTTTGAGCCACGCTGCTACCTTGAACTGGGGAACATAAACCTTAGCGGGGAATCCCAGATGTTTTTATAATATAGAGAAGCTGCTGCCAGCTCCTCTTAAGGCTGCCTGCAAAAATACTTAGTGATCCCTACCTTGTGTTGCAGACATCAGCTCTGCAGGGCTGACCCTGCTCCAGGAAATGGCACAGGTTTCTCATTCTGGCACTCCCCAGTCCCAAGCCTTCAATTCTCTGGACTTTTGCTTTAGCACTGTGTATTTTGCCTGTGCAAGCAGCAAACACCAGGAACAAGGATTATCTTACACTGTTTGTACCATGAACACTCTCTGTGAGGACCCACACAACTGACATGAAATTCAGGCACAGATGCCCTTTTTTGCCAGCTGCCTATTGCCATGCATGGGATCCATGTTCAGACTGCACTGACCTCAGGAACATGATGCAGCATGAATCCAGAAAAAGCAGCGGCACTCTGTGGGGATGAGGAACTGATTACCTGACACCATTGCCACGGGTGTCCTTCCACCTGGGGAGGGTATGAGCCAGAACCCTCTGCTGTTGCTATGCATCTTGGAGTCACTGCGCTGCTGCACCCTGATGCTGTGGCTATGCTGGTCCTGTGAGCGGCACAGCCAAGCAGCGAGCTGCCTGACCTAGAGAATTGAATTCACTGAAACCTCACGTTATGCATCACAAGTTAAGCATCAGTGTAGAATCATCATCAGAATTTCTTCATATGTAAGGCTAATAAAAAAATACATGATAAAGCTTTAGAAATCCCAGACGTGTTAATCCTTCCTCCACACACGTTTGTGCCATGCCAACAAGCTTTAATCTTGCTTCCATGTAGGAGCCAGCCTCAAGTTTCATCACTGTCCTTGAAGTGCTACAGCAACTGAAATGCCTGCATGCACATTCAAAAGCTTGAAGCTGCTTTGTATTGTTCATTGAGTGAGAATAGCATGTTTATTATAGGCAAAGGAAAAAGCCAGAGACAGAAATGCTGCAGCACTTCAGGAGCAGCCATGACTTATGCAGCCATGCTGCATACAAGTATCGTTCTTCCGACATAGACGCTGGCTTTTCAGCTGTCACCGCCCGAGGGCATCAACAACAAAGCTGTTTTAACCATCTAAAAGATTATCTCAGAGCTTCCTTGTTCTCCTCTTAATATCTCTAAAATTTCTACCAAATGCAAAGACTGCCTTATAATTTGCGGCCAAGCTGCGCTAATTGAAGTACCTGAAACCTTCCAGATTTTGGAAAACATCAAGTATGAAAGTGCAGCAAACTCCACACATGCAGTGTGCCCCTCGATCACAGTTTTGGGGGCCGATGAGAGCACACTTTTCACCTTCAGTATCTCTTCCCATTGATATCCAGTGCTTAATTCAGCATTGTACACAGCTTCTTCTACGTGGAGAGCAGAAAGCACAGGTCTTCCTCACCACCCTGAGCTCTACCTTCACCAACAGTACTATAAAAAGACCTTTCCCAGATGGTTCCCCTTCCCAATTTTCAAACCCAGGCTGTACCAAGTGTTACGTAGCACAGGGTTAATTCTGCAAGCAATGTGGTTTGCTTTGGTGGAAGAGAGCTTGTGCCAACCAGGATAAATGGGGAAGGAGCCCAACCTGGCCCCCCATCTGCTTTGGCAGAGGCAGGAGCCATGCTGTAAAATGGGTAACTGAGATTTCTGCTTTGTGAAAACCTCAGGCCATTCACAGAAGGTGAATGGAGAAGGACCACAGATCATCTTTTCATTGACATACTGAAGCACAATGTACTAGCTCCTGCTTTGATGAGGGAAATTCTCGTTTGTACTATGCCGGTTGCAAAACAATCTGACTGCAGACTTCCAAACCAGCTGGAAGTACTTTAGAAAAGCATGCATTAATAGGACTATGCCAGCAATGGAAACTGAACAGAAAAGTTATCTCCTGCCTCAGCCTCCCAAAGCTGAAATCTGGAAGCTACCAAACTCGGTAAATTCTATTCAAACTGGGTGGCAAACCCTTCCCATCAATCATGCCCCTCAACACCCTTTCTCTGCATTCAGTTAAAGCTGAGATCAGGTATCCAGCCCCAGGAATTACAGAGTGCAACAACCAAAGAGAAGCTGGTTCTCCTTTCCAGCACAGGCAGGCTCCAGCTTTAAAAACTGAGGGATGAAAATCTGTCGCTGGCTCCAACAGCAGCACCCTCTCTGAGGACTAAAGCTTCTCAGGAAGCAAGCAAAAGCACAAGGATTTTTCTTCAAAATCTCATTTCTTAAGATCTTCAAGAACTTGGAGACTTAGCAAGGTGTATATAATGGAGAACAGAAACTCATATCCACATTGCAGTTTGAATTTTCTACTCATTTCCCTTACTTCATTCTGCTTAAGCGGCATTTATGTCTCCTCTATACAGCTATGTTAACCTGCGAGAAATGAGAGAGGGCTTCCAAAACACAGTGAGACACAACTTGCAACAGGCTGAGGGAAAAGGCAATGACTACAGCCAGATTTTTGCAAAACTCTGTTGTACTTGCAGCTGTCCACCAAATTAAAACCAGAAGGACTATGCAACAGCTTAAAGCAGAAAATCAAATACATGGCTGGAGCATCTGCCCAAAAAAGGCCAACTTTTCCACAATTAATTCCAAGCTGCTCCTCCATCCTGCAGTACTGCCGCCCACGCCTCCATGCACGCTGGCTAGCTGCAGGCAAGGACTTACACTCAGAGCTGCACCAGGCACTGCTGCTCTCCCTCTCCTTACTGCTGCTGCTATCTGTGAACATGGTTTCCTGTAAAGCAGCCCATTTCCTTATCTTGTCTTTTAACTGAAGGGCACAAGAGGCTCCTCTTTAGCCTCTACAGCTTGACAGAACAGGAGGAGTCCATCTATTTTTTCTGGCTGTGCCGCATCTTGCAGGAACACACTGAAAGTGTTTTATCCCTGTACAAGAAAATTCCCATCTTAATTAGTACCACACTGAAACTCATAGGCAAAGCAAATGATCAGAAAGAAATGTGTTGCAGAAGCTAAGTAACAGCTCTCATTGTCAGATGGAAAGAAGGATGGATGGAAGGTCTGCGAGGAAAAACATCCTGAGCAGGAAAGCCCCCCAGCTCTGTTACTGTGCCCCTCGGCCAGAGCTGCCCCATCTGCCTGGGCAAGAAAAGAAATGATGGAAAAGAGGGAGAGGAAGGAAGACAAGCTGCTTTGAGACAAACAAACAAGCCAAAAGCAGCTGACCACAAAGGCTTGTCCTCTGGACAGCATGACTTTTATAGCAATGGATAGATTGGCTATGGTCAAGCACAGTGATATCCTTTAATAGAGGCAAATTTTGGAGAACTCCAGGTTTGGTTTGCATGCTCTGCTCTTTTAAGATGTGCTTGTTGAAACTGCTGGCAGTGAGTCCCTCAAATCTCTCCACCTCTCCAAATTTAAAAAGATTTGGTCCCAACAGACCACACGTGACAGCACAGAGCTTGGTCCACCACTGCGGTGCTGGGATCGCAGAAATGGGAACTGCTGAGCCCATGCAGCCGTCCCTCCCTCCTCCTCACAGCAAGAGCGGCTGCCTTCATTGCACCTGGCTGGTATCAGAGACCCAAACCCAAGCCTTCCATCAGCGCCATTTGAAATCTGCAGCACGGTCTCTCAGGGCATACCACTGAGCTGGTTTTGCTACCACTTTCGTCTTTCTCCCCTATTTCATAATCGCACCGAGCCCATAGCTTCCCACTACCCACCCGCGCCACTCCCTGTTGAGTGCAGCACTCACTAAATACCATCGGCCAAACCATGCAATGAACGCCTTCATCACACAGTTAGCCCAAGCCTCATCAAACTGAGAGCACAAATTGTTTTAATAAACTCTTTTCACATGGCCAGCTGCCAGTCCCCTCGCTATTACTTTAAGCTCTCCTTCACTTGCACCTTTCCATCCTGAGCAATTCCCACATGGTCCAAACAAAATTCTACGAAGAAGGATTACCTCCTCCACACGCACGAACTGCCCCATGTATCACTCCACGATTTGTAGCCCAGCTGGTTCAACACTACCTCTTCTCCCAGCCGAAGTCAGTATACAGGGAAATCACTGCCTTTGTACTGGACTCTATGATCCTTATCGGTCCCTTCCAACTCGGGTCATTCTATGGTTCTGCAGATGCTTCCACCACTTTCTCCAGGACCCGCGTCTCCAGCGGGTCAGACAAGGCTCACCTGCAGGGTGCCCACACTTTGGGCAGTGCTCTTGCTGCTTTACATAGGTACAGGCAGGGATGTTACTTACATTTGTTTTTCTTTACAGAACATCTCTTTCTTTACATCTCATCTCAGTTTTGCACCTGTTCTGCTCTCCTCTCACTCCACAAAGGCACAATGTGAGCAAAGAGACTTCTGGAAATTGTACAGCCTGTAGATCTGCATGTATGTTGATGAAGAAACCTTATCAGCCCATCTCCTTAGCCCTCAGCCCCTCGTTTCCATGTGTTACTAAGCGTTGTCTAAGTAACCTGCAGCGCTTTCCAACGCAGGGACATTGCTGCAGACAAATGAGACTACCATCGTGACAAGAGATTCAATTACTGACAGCAATCACACAGCAGTCCTGCTGCACGCAGAGACAAAGCTCCAAGCTTGCTCCTTGCCCAACCTACACAACTGGAGAGGGCCTGACCCAGAGCAGGGCAGGTGACGAGCTCTGAGCTCTGCATCCCACACACTCAAGCCTGGCGGCAGCAGGGGCATGAACCACGCTCTGGGGATGTGTTTGCATGCAGGATGCTCCTCCTGACTGCTTTTCCTTCTGGAGGTAATAGTTGATGGGCTGGCACTGCACACAGAGCCTCATTCATTCTTTTTCAAAGAGTCAAGAGCAGGGCACTCTGACTTCCAGTAAGAACAGCAAACTTGGGATGATGTTTTAACTAGGATTTTCACAATGATTTTGATTACGCTTTGCCTCTACAAAGCTGTGCTGGCGAAGCACAGCCATGCTGGATGCGCTCAGGGCACAGGCAGGCCCCCCACTCCGACATCCACCTCCAGCCCCGTCCCACAGCCCAGGGCCTCCCGCCCCCGACACAGGCTCTCCATCCTCATCGAGATAATGCCCAGGCCATGGACCTGCAGGATTTCCCCCTGCACAGCTGCGAAGAAGCTGACAGGCTCCTGAATCTCTATTCTATGCAGCAATTCAGCGTCAGGCTTTGCAGATGCTCATGGGTGCCTTCACCCAGACCCACACCAGGACACTCAACTCCGTGATGGAAGCGCAGTGCTGGATGCAATCTGGGGATGTGTCAATAAGAAAGGAATCCACAGAGATCACTTTCTCGTGGCTCTGAGGGACCTGGGACCGCCCTCAGTGGCACTCAGCTCAGAGTGACAGCACTGAAGGGACCTAGCAAAAAAAAACCCCACACATCTTTCCCAATGGCTTTTTGGGTCAAAGCCAACGTTTGGAAGTCTTTCCCACTCCAGGAACCCCTTGGAAGATGCACGCTGACTAGTGGGCTCCTGCAGAGCAGCTGCTCCATGTCTGCAGCCCTGGACACTGCCAGGAGCCCAGGGCAGTGACAGGAGTGGCAGTGCCACGGGCTCTCACTGCCCGGGCAGGACCCAGTGTGGGGCTCTCACGGGCTGTGGGTGCCCAGCACTGCTGCTCCAGAACAGGGCTGCCTGCAGACTTGTAAAATTTGTTTTGTAAGTACCTTACATGCTGCCTCGCTGGTAAGGAATGCAGGCAGGCAGGTGAGGGCACAACACATTCCGTCTTTCAGTTACCAGCCCTTGAATAACAGAAACATCCCGAAAAGCACGCCGGAGCACGGCACTCTGCTCGCAGAGTTGAACAGCGACACGCAGACGCTTCAAACTCCTGGCTGAAGTTTCGCCTCTCCAGGCACTGCGGTGGGACGGCTCAACGCCCCGACCGCCCGCCCCAGCCCCATCCTAGCGGTTCGCCCAACGCAAAGCCTCCGTGGCCCCTCGGAGCCCGACTCCGGGGCTCCGTCCCCGCCGCGGCGCGGCTTGACCCGCGCGGCCGCCCTACCTCGGATGTAGGCGCACTTGCTGTCGTCCAGCGGGCCGGAGGCTGAGCCGCCCATACTGCCGGCGGAGCGCGGAGCATCTGCTGCCGCCGGGGAGCGCTGCCGGGGAGCACCCGCCCGCCCCGCACCCGCCGGCGCCGCCCCGCAGGCGGGAGTCCGGGCCCGGCTGCAGCCG